>WNWK01001255.1:182500-303809 GCA_009830355.1 Cherax destructor | reverse complement strand
CCTCTGCAAAGACAGTGATTATGTATGAGTGTGGTGAAAGTGTTGAATGATGATGAAAGTATTTTCTTTTTGGGGATTTTTTCTTTTGGGTCACCCTGCCTCGGTGGGAGACGGCCGACTTGTTGAAAAAAAAAAAAAAAAAATATATATATATATATATATATATATATATATATATATTATATATATATATATATATATATATATATATATATATATATATTCTTCGTCCGTAAGCCATGCGTGTCCTAAGAGGCGACTAAAATGTCGGGAGCAAGGGGCTAGTAACCACTTCTTCTGTATACATTACTAAATTTAAAAAGAGAAACTTTCGTTTTTCTTTTTAGGTTACCCTGCCTTGATGGGATGGTGTGTGTGTGTGTGTACGTATAAATGCAACGTAAACGAGGGCTCGAACCGTAATCCATGCATGTAGTAGGCTCAGCGGTGGAGAGATTACAGCATAATAATTTTACAAGCAGCACTTGTGAGACGAGGTTGTACTAGTCGCCACTGTGACCTGACTGTCTCATCCCACAACCTCACAAAGCTTACGAGGTACAACCATCCGCACAGCCTACCAGCCCCAGGTACTGAACCACTCTCAGTGTACAAACAGAACAACAACGGCAGGGAATTTCGAGTCCATTGTTTTACCACCCATGCATACATGCATACCTCGATAAGGACAGTATACAAGCATGGCACAATATTATCATGCATTTATGCATACACACGTGAGTATGAAGAGTATACAAGAATGGTCCAGCATTATCATACATCCACGCACACATACAGTTATATGGATAGTATACAAGTCTGACCTATTATTATCATTCATTCATACACACGTCAGTATAGACAATATACAAGCATTGCTCAGTATTACCATGTATTCATAATAAACATGTCAGTATGGACAATATACAACATACATATCACACATAAGAAGGCGAGCAACAATACACAGGCGAGCCAGCAATATCAAAAGGCTCTTGCAAGGTAAATATACATCGGTGTGTGAAATATAGACACAGCACAAATATACACACATACACCAGTGTGGACTATATACACATGGTAAGTGATGGTGTCCTGGGAATGCAGATATTACATTACCATACACTAGGAACCATCGCTACCTACAGTAATTGTGAGAGGACTGGCAGGCAGGCAGGTAGGTAGGTAAGCAGGCAGGCAGGAAGGCAAGCAAGCAGGCAGGCAGACAGGTAGGTAGGCGGGCAGGCTGGCGGGCAGGCAGGCAATCAAGCAGGCTGACAAATGGACAGGCAAAAAATACAAGCAGACAGAGAGTCAAGATGGTAGATATATATTCAAGCAGTCAGGCAGGAAAGTAGCAAAGCAAGCAGTCAGGCAGGAAAGTAGCAAAGCAAGCAGTCAGGCAGGAAAGTAGCAAAGCAAGCAGTCAAACAAGAAAGTAGCAAAGCAAGCAGTCAGGCAGGAAAGTAGCAAAGCAAGCAGTCAGGCAGGAAAGTAGCAAAGCAAGAAGTCAGGCAGGAAAGTAGCAAAGCAAGAAGTCAGGCAGGAAAGTAGCAAAGCAAGCAGTCAGGCAGGAAAGTAGCAAAGCAAGAAGTCAGGCAGAAAAGTAGCAAAGCAAGCAGTCAGGCAGGAAAGTAGCAAAACAAGCAGTCAGTCAGGAAAGTAGCAACGTAAGCAGTCAGGCAGAAAAGTAGCAAAGCAAGCAGTCAGGCAGGAAAGTATCACAATAAGCAGTCAGGCAGGAAAGTAGCAACGTAAGCAGTCAGGCAGGAAAGTAGCAACGTAAGCAGTCAGGCAGGAAAGTAGCAAAGTAAGCAGTCAGGCAGGAAAGTAGCAAAACATGCAGTCAGTCAGCCAAGTGAGCAGTCAGTCAGGCAAGTGAGCAGTCAGTCAGGAAAGCAGGCAGTCTAGCAAGCAGACAGGCAGGAAAGCAGGCAGTCTAGCAAGCAGTCAGGCAGGAAAGTAGCAAAGTAGGCAGTCAGGCAGGAAAGTAACAAAGTAAGCAGTCAGGCAGGAAAGTAGCAAAGCAAGCAGTCAGTCAGAAAAGCAGGCAGTCTAGCAAGCAGACAGGCAGGAAAGCAGGCAGTCTAGCAAGCAGACAAGCAGGAAAGTAGGCAGTCTAGCAAGCAGACAAGCAGGAAAGCAGGCAGTCTAGCAAGCAGACAAGCAGGCAATCTAGCAAGAAGACAAGCAGGAAAGCAGGCAGTCTAGCAAGCAGACAAGCAGGAAAGCAGGCAGTCTAGCAAGCAGACAAGCAGGAAAGCAGGCAGTCTAGCAAGCAGACAAGCAGGAAAGTAGGCAGTCTAGCAAGCAGACAGGCAGGAAAGCAGGCAGTCTAGCAAGGAGACAAGCAGGAAAGCAGGCAGTCTAGCAAGCAGACAAGCAGGAAAGCAGGCAGTCTAGCAAGCAGACAAGCAGGAAAGCAGGCAGTCTAGCAAGCAGACAAGCAGGAAAGCAGGCAGTCTAGCAAGCAGACAGGCAGGAAAGCAGGCAGTCTAGCAAGCAGACAAGCAGGAAAGTAGGCAGTCTAGCAAGCAGACAGGCAGGAAAGCAGGCAGTCTAGCAAGCAGACAAGCAGGAAAGTAGGCAGTCTAGCAAGCAGACAGGCAGGAAAGCAGGCAGTCTAGCATGCAGACAAGCAGGTAGATAAGCAAATTGATATTTCATACATATACATATGTGTGCAAGTTATAACGTGTCTTAAAAAATACTTTTTAAGGGCCAATTTGCAGTAAAGTTTACAGCCCCATTAAACAGTAGCATTGATGGGGGTGATTACATCTCAGTACCAACCTTACCAAGGTTGCCTGTGTACCACACCTGTCACTTTGCCTTACAGTGTCAACAAAATATATCATACCTGAAAAAATTACTATAAATATACTTATCAATAAAAACTGAGACATAATATGAACATAAATTAAAGCAACTGAAACATACATACATACAGACATACACACACACACACACGGGGCCAGGAGCTGAGTCTCGACCCCTGCAACCACAATTAGGTGAGCACACACACACACACACAGTTTTTATCTAGGTAAATGGAATCTAACGAACTGTAACTATGCATTCTTGGACAAGAAGCAGAACTGTCTTAATAGCTAAAATCTACAAGTAAACAGATTCGAGGCAACTGTCTGAGATGTGAAAGACAGAGAATGTGATATCAGTATTTTAGAAAGATAGACAGGAAGCGTTAAATTAAAGGTCGCTGTTACTGTTATGCGATGTATATGAGGTAATGAAGAAGATAATGAGACGAGTGATGAAGCACGTGGAGTGAAATGATGGTAAATCCTCTCACGAACCAAGTGAGACATAAGATTTATGAATGAACTACATGTTCTTGTATTATGAATGACTGTAGGTAATCAGTCACGCAAGATAACTGAGAGGTGTTCACACTGTGTATATTGTCCGTGTCTGGACAAAATACAGATATATGGGATTAAACCTGATTAACTTTCACCCCATAGGTGTTATATGATCAATAAGAGTTTAGTGTTCACCAAGGGATATAAGCAGATGTATTTCAGTCGCAGGTCGATCCAAAAAAGTCATCCGGGTATTCGACAAGTGTAGTCTGGTGCGTCTCAACCCACGCAACTGTAGTCTGGTGCGTCTCAACCCACGCGACTGTAGTCTGGTGCACCTCAACCCACGCGACTGTAGTCTGGTGCGCCTCAACCCACGCGACTGTAGTCTGGTGCGCCTCAACCCACGCGACTGTAGTCTGGTGCGCCTCAACCCACGCGACTGTAGTCTGGTGCGTCTCAACCCACGCGACTGTAGTCTGGTGCGTCTCAACCCACGCGACTGTAGTCTGGTGCGCCTCAACCCACGCGACTGTAGTCTGGTGCGTCTCAACCCACGCGACTGTAGTCTGGTGCGCCTCAACCCACGCGACTGTAGTCTGGTGCACCTCAACCCACGCGACTGTAGTCTGGTGCGTCTCAACCCACGCGACTGTAGTCTGGTGCGTCTCAACCCACGCGACTGTAGTCTGGTGCGCCTCAACCCACGCGACTGTAGTCTGGTGCGCCTCAACCCACGCGACTGTAGTCTGGTGCGTCTCAACCCACGCGACTGTAGTCTGGTGCGCCTCAACCCACGCGACTGTAGTCTGGTGCGCCTCAACCCACGCGACTGTAGTCTGGTGCGCCTCAACCCACGCGACTGTAGTCTGGTGCGCCTCAACCCACGCGACTGTAGTCTGGTGCGCCTCAACCCACGCGACTGTAGTCTGGTGCGTCTCAACCCACGCGACTGTAGTCTGGTGCGCCTCACCCCACGCGACTGTAGTCTGGTGCGCCTCAACCCACGCGACTGTAGTCTGGTGCGCCTCAACCCACGCGACTGTAGTCTGGTGCGCCTCAACCCACGCGACTGTAGTCTGGTGCGCCTCAACCCACGCGACTGTAGTCTGGTGCGCCTCAACCCACGCGACTGTAGTCTGGTGCGCCTCAACCCACGCGACTGTAGTCTGGTGCGCCTCAACCCACGCGACTGTAGTCTGGTGCGCCTCAACCCACGCGAGTCTGGTGCGCCTCAACCGGACTGTGTCTGGTGCGCTCAACCCACGCGACTGTAGTCTGGTGCGCCTCAACCCACGCGACTGTAGTCTGGTGCGTCTCAACCCACGCGACTGTAGTCTGGTGCGTCTCAACCCACGCGACTGTAGTCTGGTGCGTCTCAACCCACGCGACTGTAGTCTGGTGCGTCTCAACCCACGCGACTGTAGTCTGGTGCGTCT
This sequence comes from Cherax destructor, assembly GCA_009830355.1. Taxonomy (NCBI): domain Eukaryota; kingdom Metazoa; phylum Arthropoda; class Malacostraca; order Decapoda; family Parastacidae; genus Cherax; species Cherax destructor. The sequence continues at coordinate 299,047 of WNWK01001255.1, read as the reverse complement.
CAACCCACGCGACTGTAGTCTGGTGCGTCTCAACCCACGCGACTGTAGTCTGGTGCGTCTCAACCCACGCGACTGTAGTCTGGTGCGTCTCAACCCACGCGACTGTAGTCTGGTGCGCCTCAACCCATGCGACTGCAATAATCAGATCGCAGCACAAACTGATAATACAGTTGTATAATAACTTTGAAGATTGGAAGAGAATCAGAAGGGACATTCGAAAGTTATCATACAGAAACTAATATCGCAATACAATACAGTCTATATCTAAGTCAGACCTTTTAAAGAGCGCAAGGAAACCAACAAACTGAGACACACAAGAATATTAAGCTTGAAGCCACTCAGAAGTTGTATTATAAAGCACTCAGCATGGAAGGTTTGAAGGTAATCAGATGAGACACTTATTGGGGTTTTATTCTTATTATAGAATACATCCTCTATAGTATTTTGAAGCCAATCAGAAGAAGTATTCTTTAGTTATGGAATAAAAATGAATATTACTATTTATTCAATAAAATCGGCAAATTGAACTAATGCCGCCCAATAGCAGTATGAGTCTCGTGTTCAAGAAGTCACAACAGTGGTGAAAATTTGAAGTCGATCAGATGAGTCATTTTCCAGCTATGGCGGAGATTCCAATGATTCCAATATTTTTTTTACTATTTTACAATATCAAAAAAATTTTCTTCACACAAACGAAAATTAACAGGTACTATCCTGGCACTAAGATGCATCAGCAGGTACTATCCTGGCACTAATATGCATCAGCAGGTACTATCCTGGCACTAAGATGCATCAGCAGGTACTATCCTGGCACTAAGATGCATCAGCAGGTACTATCCTGGCACTAAGATGCATCAGCAGGTACTATCCTGGCACTAATATGCATCAGCAGGTACTATCCTGGCACTAAGATACATCAGCAGGTACTATCCTGGCACTAAGATGCATCAGCAGGTACTATCCTGGCACTAAGATATATCAGCAGGTACTATCCTGGCACTAAGATGCATCAGCAGGTACTATCCTGGCACTAAGATGCATCAGCAGGTACTATCCTGGCCCTAAGATGCATCAGCAGGTACTATCCTGGCACTAAGATACACCAGCAGGTACTATCCTGGCACTAAGATGCATCAGCAGGTACTATCCTGGCACTAAGATACATCAGCAGGCACTATCCTGGCACTAAGATGCATCAGCAGGTACTATCCTGGCACTACGATACATCAGCAGGTACTATCCTGGCACTAAGATGCATCGGCAGGTACTATCCTGGCACTAAGATGCATCAGCAGGTACTATCCTGGCACTACGATACATCAGCAGGTATTATCCTAGCACTAAGATGCATCAGCAGGTACTATCCTGGCACTACGATACATCAGCAGGTACTATCCTGCACTAAGATGCATCAGCAGGTACTATCCTGGCACTAAGATGCATCAGCAGGTACTATCCTGGCACTAAGATACATCGGCAGGCATATCATGGCACTAAGATACATCAGCAGGTACTATCCTGGCACTAAGATACATCAGCAGGTACTATCCTGGCACTAAGATACATCAGCAGGCATATCATGGCACTAAGATGCATCAGCAGGTACTATCCTGGCACTAAGATACATCAGCAGGTACTATCCTTGCACTAAGATACATCGGCAGGCATATCATGGCACTAAGATGCATCAGCAGGCACTATCCTGGCACTAAGATACATCAGCAGGTACTATCCTGGCACTAAGATACATCAGCAGGTACTATCCTTGCACTAAGATACATCGGCAGGCATATCATGGCACTAAGATACATCAGCAGGTACTATCCTTGCACTAAGATACATCAGAAGGCACTATCCTGGCACTAAAATGCATCAGCAGGCACTATCCTGGCACTAAGATGCATCAGCAGGCACTATCCTGGCACTAAGATGCATCAGCAGGTACTATCCTGGCACTAAGATGCATCAGCAGGTACTATCCTGGCACTAAGATACATCGGCAGGCATATCATGGCACTAAGATACATCAGCAGGTACTATCCTGGCACTAAGATACATCAGCAGGTACTATCCTTGCACTAAGATACATCGGCAGGCATATCATGGCACTAAGATGCATCAGCAGGCACTATCCTGGCACTAAGATACATCAGCCATTAAATACTGAAGACGTTCAGAAGAGGTAAACTAAAATTTGTTTAGCGTGATTAAAGAGGATATATATATCACACTATTTACACATATGGTTAAATCCTCTCCAACACATCTGACTTTCACTCTACACCGTCGTCATATTAAGAGGCAACTTTATTGAAGGTTGTAAGCTGCACCACTGAGGGTTTTGGAAGATATTACAATCTATTATTCCAGGATACTGGGAACAGTTTCGACAACTTTGGTCATATGGGGACGTAAACATGCCAAGTATTCCAAGAATTTTGTCCTCCTTATCGTAAAAAGAGCGTTAAAAATAAAGCAGACTGGATGAGGCGTTCTCAAGTTATGACCAAAATAAAATGGAAAAATTTGAAGAGAAAACAGAAAAAATTAGACAGCCTCGTAAAGGTCCCTCTTTTTGGATACCTAATAATAATCTTGGACTGCAAGATGACATTTGACGATGTCTAGCACACGAGACTGACAAAAACTTGAGCAAGCAAAAATAAGAGAAAGAATGAGACAGTTATTGACCGAGGTGTCAGAATGAGCAAATTTAGCAAGTTTATTTCTACTGGGAAGGGTATTGGGACTGACAATGTTTCTGGTAAATGTTAATGCCATGCCAAAAGAAGGAATCCGATTTGTAATCACTTGATGAGAAATTAATGAAGGAAAACTAAAAACTAAAATTAAACCTGAGCAAATGCAATTATAATATTAATGGAAGAGGTAAAAATACCGAAAATGGAGTACAGACTAGGGACACAGGCTGCAAACCTCACTCAAGGCCAAGGACCAAGGGGCGAGCATAGCACCGAGTATATCTCTAGAAGTGAAAATCAACCAAATATCCTCTGCAGGGGTTTGAGGAATATAAGATTAGCTTTAAGAATCTTCACAGTCATTCACAACCCTAGATTCAGCATCAGCATATTACTCGCATATAAGAAAGCATGTCAGTAAACTGGAGAAAGTGCAGAGGTTTGCAATGAGACTAGTCCTGGAGCTATGGGAATGAATAAAGGAACTGAAACTGACATTAAAGGATAGAAGAACCAGTGGAGACACGACAATAACAAACAATGCTCAGAAAACTTGTGAGGATGGAGAGAGAGTTACTGTTCGTGAGGCGAAAAATGGGTATACGAGGGAACAGAAAATAAAAAGATGAGCCACAGGGATGTCAGGAAGCATTCCTTCAGCTTCAGGAAGATTAGAAAGTGGAACGCCCTGGCCAGAGAATTAGGAATCAGGTAGGGCCCACGGGGCTAGGAAGTATGTGCTGTACGGAATGTTAATAATCAAAGATAGGAGCTCGGACCCTACATAGAGGATAGAACAAATAGGTGAGTATCCTCACATATACATATACATGGTAAGGAATCTTTCAAGACTCTGTACACCGTATACATCAGGCCCATATTGGAATATGCAGCACCAGTTTGGGAACCCACACCTGGCCAAGCAAAGGTTTGGAACGAGACTAGTCCCGGAGCTAAGGGGCATAGCCTACGAGGAGAGATTAACGACTTGATAATACTCGAGGACAGGAGGGATAGGGGGTACATAACGACATATAAAATACTGAGAGGAATCGACAGTGTGGACAGAGAGAGGATGTTCCAGAGATGGGACATAGCAACAAGGGGTCACAATTGGAAGTTGAAGACTCAGATGAGTCACAGGGATGTTAGGAAGTATTTCTTCAGTCACAGAGTTGTCAGGAAGTGGAATAGTCTGGAAAGTGATGTAGTGGAGGCAGAATCCATACATAGCTTTAAGAGGAGGTATGATAAGGCTCACGGAACAGGAAGAGTGACCTAGTAGCGACTAGCGAAGAGGCAGCTATGAATCGACCCCTGCAACCACAATTAGGTGAGTACACACACACTGCCCTTGGTTCGTGCACCTCCCAGTGATGGTACTCAAACACTGCTCCTGGTTCCTGCACCTCGCACTGCTGCTACTCAAATACTGCCCCTGGTTCCTGCACCTCACTCTGCTGCTACTCAAACACTACTCCTGGTTCCTGCACCTCGAACACCATCCTGCTCTAAGACTTCGACTCTTTCATTTTCAATTTTACTCATACTTAGACTTCCTCTCCGATTGCCCATTTCTATCCTACATAAGGACACAAAACGAGACAAATCAACAAGCTCCCTTACCCTCTCTGCTTATCTTAATACAACCAGGTCCATTGGTTAATGCCAAATTTCTCTCTTTCCAGATCGTCTTAAATGAACTCAAGCTCTGTCTATAAATTACTAGCCAGGGTTGTGAAAGGTTAGTAACTTCTACCTGGGAACAAACAATCGGAAGCATTTCGAACTGGACGGCATCGATGTTCTTAAACCATCATGTACACTATATTATAGTGGAATTGTTGTGATGTTAGGAGCAGATAGATGTAACTGTAGTTGATGATACTTCTACACAGATTAGTCAACATTTGTTTACCACTACAGTCGTAGACTGTGCTGCTCTGGAACACTACAACTCGTAGAGATGAGGGGGCGAGGTATCGCCATCTTGTTCACACTACAATTGCCTCACACTGGGTCTTATTAAATTCAACTCTGAATACAGTCGCATGCAAATTTAAATGAAAAAAAGACGCACCTGACAATTCAGTTTACCCTCCTAACTCCGAAGCTCTTGATACTGATGTGTTTAACTTGTCTTTTGATCACCTGCTCCAGCATAAATTCAGTGTAGGAGATTTGAGTATCTATAGTGTTTCGGCTGGTATATTAGGATGAACGAGACATGTAAACAAATTGTCAATTTACTTTTAAATACAAACGTTACTCTTCTAAAAAACGGCAGTGGAAATAGCTTATATTATTTTAACAGGCACATTTCACCTAAAAATGCAACTTTGCCCTCTCCGAATATAGCTTCTTACGTCATTTGAGGAGTCTATGATAAATCTTTGGTTAATGACCCCGAAGTGCATTTCTTATAATTGTAACACCTCTGTTTCTCCTACAGTTCACATTTTAAAATTCCAGAAAGCAGGTTAGGGATTATTCTCGAGGGTCTCAGACCTCGATATCTCCGGATATGTTACGTTATCATTCACTAGTACTACTGAGTTAACTATTATTAAGACCTTCATACTAAAACAGCACAATAAGGTTCCCTGGTGGACAGAATTGCGCAAGGTACTCACTCTCTTAGGAACAGACTACAGGACCTTCGGGTCCAGGCAAGACGTGCAATCAGACAAGCCAAACGTGATTCTTGGCGGAGAAATGTCTTCTGTATTACAAAGGAATGTCAATCAGACGGTTCTGGTCCACTAAACAAAGTATCACCAAGAAACACCCCATCTCAACCCTCACAGTTAACAACACAGTAGACACCCCAGTGAACATAATCAACACTATTGCCAGGTGATGTATTCAATTGCAGCTCAGTCAACAGCCATCCATCTTGTGTCTTCCCCTAAAATCTTGTGAAGGTAAAAGTCCCGGTCTTTCTGGGGTGACTTACAACATGCTATAGTATCTCAGAGATCAGTCGAATCACTGTTTATTGCATTGTACAACGAGATTTGGAAACGCTGCATGTTTGCAAATTCTCAGTACTATGTGTATATTGTCATACTCCCAAAAAGCTTGCCAGAACGACTAATCTTTTTTTTCCTCCCTGTAATTGTCTTGACTGACTGTCTGTGCAGAGTCATTGAGAGAATGATAAACAAAACACTAGTTTTTATAGAGTCACAGAGCTTGTTATATAATCGACATATCTTCAGTCGCAAAACCTGGCATTTTTGGACGTAGAAAAAGCCTTTAACCTTACCTTTTATTGCAATTTTTTGAAAAATAGAACTTTTCAACCCTTCTCCGCACACTTCACGCCATTTTGGACATATTTGCTCAAGGAAATGAGGTGCCGCAGGCTGTGTGGTAAGTCCAACATTATTTTGATATTCTGTCTCCAGCTTCCGTCTGGGAAAACTTTAATACGCAGTTTACTGATGGCTACGTTGTGGCATGCATTGTAAAATAAAAACAATTATCGGCTGGGTTGGTTCAAAGTGCTCTTGAGTCTGTCCAGCGTTGGGTGATGCAGTCGGGTTTTCAGCTTTTAGCTACTAAAAATATCACAGTTGTCTTTAATTATACTACCTTCCTGGCATTTAGCACACCTCACACAATCATTGTTTCTGAGTCACTACAGGCCCCTGGACGCCAGGCTCCAGTCTCCGTCAAGCGTCCGGCATCGTACTGACCGAATTAGACAAGCTGGTGAAATAAAACATAGCGCCTTGGAAGCCGTCCAATATCAGTGTGTACGTCATGGCTACCAACCAAAAAAGCAATTTGCCTGCGCTCTGAAGGAGGGGCAGGGATGCTGCAGTCGGAAGATCATTTGAACTGGGATGTCACCCGTCTGGCAAACCAGTGATTGAGCAAATGAGAAAACTTGCTTTATTGCATATTTCGACAAAGTGTCGTGCGGGTTCATGTGTGTGGTCGGCTGAATGTCCTACGAGTTCCTTTCTTCAAAGTTTTGTCAAAGTTCACTGATGAACTTTGACAGAGACTGAACCATGGAGTCTGCAGTACTTAAAACAAAGGCAGCTTCCTTATTTTGAAGAAGAAGGTGTAGGTAAAGTGTGAAAGTAAAGGGGTGTAGGTAGAGGGTGTGGGTAGAGGGAGTAGGCAGAGGGCGTAGGTGAGGGTGTAGGTGAGGATGGAAGGTGAGGGTGTAGGGGCGAGGGATGTGGGGTGAGAGGTGTTGAGTAAGAGTGTAGGGTGAGGGTGTGGTCTAAAGGGTGAAGGGGGTGAGAGAGAGAGAGGGCTGAAAGGTGAGAGTGAGAGTGAAGGTTGAGGGGTGAGAGTGAGAGTGAAGGTTGAGGGGTGAGAGTGAGGGGTGAGGGACCTCGCGTGACTCAGCGTAACCTTGGCCAGATCAATAGCCCCGCCCGTCCCCTCACCCTCCTCCATATGACTGCCCACCCACCAGGCCACCCTCCCTCCAACCCACCCAACAACCCACCGGACCAACCAAACCACCCACCGACCTGTCCAACCTACCTCCCACCCACCCTACAACCCACATGCCCAAACACCCTCCCACCATCCTAACCACCCACTTATTTCACCTCTTATAAGATACCATTACAAACAATATGGAATTTACACTAAACCTTAAAAAAAACTAAAAAGATATAAGTGTGAGTATTAAATTTAAGAAAACTGAAGGAAAACGAAATACTAATAACATGAAGAAGTATTTTAAAGTATATTAAATAAGCATTTATGCTAAAATTTGAAAAACAAGACTGAGGTAATGTTAAATAGGACTGTATTATATACTGTACTATATACTGTACTATATAGTGTATTATATACTGTACTATATACTGTACTATATAGTGTATTATACACTGTATTATATACTGTACTATATACTGTACTATATAGTGTATTATATACTGTATTATATACTGCACTATATAGTGTATTATATACTGTATTGTATACTGTACTATATACTGTACTATATAGTGTATTATATGCTGTTTTATATACTGTACTATATAGTGTATTATATACTGTTTTATATACTGTACTATATAGTGTATTATATACTGTATTGTATACTGTACTATATACTGTACTATATAGTGTATTATATGCTGTTTTATATACTGTACTATATAGTGTATTATATACTGTATTATATACTGTACTATATACTGTGATATATAGTGTATTATATACTGTACTATATAGTGTATTATATACTATATTGTATACTGTACTATATACTGTACAATATAGTGTATTATATACTGTATTATATACTGTACTATATAGTGTATTATATACTGTATTGTATACTGTACTATATAGTGTATTATATACTGTACTATATACTGTACTATATACTGTACTATATACCGTACTATATACTGTACTATATACCGTACTATATACTGTACTATATACAGATAGATGAGGATAAAGTCAAGCCATTACTGAATATATGGAGTGAGACTGGTACGTTATGTAGTACACTAGACAACTATTATGTAGTACACTAGACAACTGTTATGTAGTACACTAGACAACTGTTATGTAGTACACTAGACAACTGTTATATAGTACACTAGACAACTGTTATGTAGTACACTAGACAACTGTTATGGGAAATAAGTCACTTCTTCTGATTTGTTTTGGTTATCCTGGATAATTTATACATGTATGTTAATTGTACTTATGTGTACCTGTGTCTACATAAAGTTACTTACTTACTAGGAAGGTAATGATTGTTATATCGGTGTTGGGCCCAGGAATATAGTTGACAGATAACCATTTTTATGTGAATATGTCTTTTAATGGTAATAATACTTTTAAAGAATGTTTGTCAATTATTTAATGAAGGATTTGTGGGAGATTGTCTTTCATGTTGAGGCAAGAAGTTGTCTTAGTGAGGAGTCGGGTGAGGTGAGGAGTCGGGTGAGGTGAGGAGTCGGGTGAGGTGAGGAGTCGGGTGAGGTGAGGAGTCGGGTGAGGTGAGGAGTCGGGTGGGTAAGGAGGTGGGGGGAACTTGTTTCAGCGTGTTTGAGAAGTGAAGAGGAGAGGTGAGTAATGTGAGCATGTTTGAGAGCTGAGTTAGGAGACTCGCATCACTTATCTTAGTATTAAGATAATAAATACTCTTGTGAGGGAGAGTATCTCAGTACCTCCTGGCAGGAGTGGTACCTACTGTCTTAGTGTTAATATAATACTCTTGTGAGGTAGAGTATCTCAGTACCTCCTGCCAGGAGTGGTATCTACAGTATTTGTGTTAATATAATACTCTTGTGAGGGAGAGTATCTCACTACCTCCTGGCAGGAGTGGTACCTACTGTCTTAGTGCTAATATAATACTCTGGTGAGGGAGAGTATCTAAGTACCTCCTGACAGGAGTGATACCTACTGTCTTAGTGTTAAGATAATACTCTAAATGAGGTAGAGTATCTCAGTACCTCCTGGCAGGAGTGGTACCTACTGTCTTGGTGTTAATATAATACTCTTGTGAGGGAGAGTATCTCAGTACCTCCTGGCAGGAGTGGTACCTACTGTCTTGGTGTTAATATAATACTCTTGTGAGGGAGAGTATCTCAGTACCTCCTGACAGGAGTGGTACCTACTGTTTTAGTGTTAATATAATACTCTTGTGAGGGAGAGTATCTCAGTACCGCTTGACAGGAGTGGTACCTACTGTTTTAGTGTTAATATAATACTCTTGTGAGGTAGAGTATCTCAGTACCTCCTGACAGGAGTGGTACCTACTGTTTTAGTGTTAATATAATACTCTTGTGAGGGAGAGTATCTCAGTACCTCCTGGCAGGAGTGGTACCTACTGTCTTGGTGTTAATATAATACTCTTGTGAGGAGAGTATCTCAGTACCTCCTGGCAGGAGTGGTACCTACTGTTTTAGTGTTAATATAATACTCTTGTGAGGGAGAGTATCTCAGTATCTCCTGTCAGGAGTGGTACCTACTGTTTTAGTGTTAATATAATACTCTTGTGAGGTAGAGTATCTCAGTACCTCCTGACAGGAGTGGTACCTACTGTTTTAGTGTTAATATAATACTCTTGTGAGGGAGAGTATCTCAGTACCTCCTGGCAGGAGTGGTACCTACTGTTTTAGTGTTAATATAATACTCTTGTGAGGGAGAGTATCTCAGTACCTCTTGACAGGAGTGGTACCTACTGTTTTAGTGTTAATATAATACTCTTGTGAGGCAGAGTATCTCAGTACCTCTGACAGGAGTGGTACCTACTGTTTTAGTGTTAATATAATACTCTTGTGAGGAGAGTATCTCAGTACCTCCTGGCAGGAGTGGTACCTACTGTCTTGGTGCTAATATAATACACTTGTGAGGGAGAGTATCTCAGTACCTCCTGACAGGAGTGGTACCTACTGTCTTAGTGTTAAGATAATACTCTTGTAGGGAGAGTATCTCAGTACCTCCTGGCAGGAGTGGTACCTAGTGTCTTGGTGTTAATATAATACTCTTGTGAGGTAGAGTATCTCAGTACCTCCTGACAGGAGTGGTACCTACTGTTTTAGTGTTAATATAATACTCTTGTGAGGGAGAGTATCTCAGTACCTCCTGGCAGGAGTGGTACCTACTGTTTTAGTGTTAATATAATACTCTTGTGAGGAGAGTATCTCAGTACCTCTTGACAGGAGTGGTACCTACAGTTTTAGTGTTAATATAATACTCTTGTGAGGCAGAGTATCTCAGTACCTCCTGACAGGAGTGGTACCTACTGTTTTAGTGTTGATATAATACTCTTGTGAGGAGAGTATCTCAGTACCTCCTGGCAGGAGTGGTACCTACTGTCTTGGTGCTAATATAATACTCTTGTGAGGGAGAGTATCTCAGTACCTCCTGACATGAGTGGTACCTACTGTCTTAGTGTTAAGATAATACTCTTGTGAGGGAGAGTATCTCAGTACCTCCTGGCAGGAGTGGTACCTAGTGTCTTGGTGGTAATATAATACTCTTGTGAGGGAGAGTATCTCAGTACCTCCTGGCAGGAGTGGTACCTACTGTTTTAGTGTTAAGATAATACTCTTGTGAGGGAGAGTATCTCAGTACCTCCTGGCAGGAGTGGTACCTACTGTTTTAGTGCTAATATAATACTCTTGTGAGGAGAGTATCTCAGTACCTCCTGGCAGGAGTGGTACCTACTGTTTTAGTGTTAATATAATACTCTTGTGAGGGAGAGTATTTCAGTACCTCCTGGCACAAAGTATTGTTAATATAGAGATGATGATTTTATTTTATTATTTATGACTCCGCTAAAGAAGTGCAGTGGCAGGATGTTTGCAATGATATCAGCAACACTTACATGCAGCAAGACTTACATGCAGCAACACTTACATGAAGGTGATATACTTAATGAAGTAATTTATCATAGAGTACTGGGTGAAAAATGAGCTGGTTGAGCGATGATGGAATTAATGGTCTGGTGACCTAATTTATTATATACAATACTGGGAAATAATGTAAACGAGTGTTTCAGCATTGTCTGATGTACCCAGCAAAATTATATATATTGTTTACATCGATGACAAAACACAAGACTGTGGAAACATAGAATATACATTTATCAAACATTGAAAAATATATATCTGTTTTAAATCATTAAGCAATGAAAACTGTTTAGATAATTTACTTGATGAGTATAATTATGATTTAAATTAAAAATTAGTTGTTTTACAAGTGATTTAAATGAGAGTTGACGTAATTTGCCAGTGTTAACAAATAAACCAGTTGAAGGCGATCAACAGGACCTTACTAGTGAGTTGATGAACCAGTTGAAGCTGATCAACAGAACCTTACTAGTGAGTTGATGAACCAGTTGAAGATGATCAACAGGACCTTACTAGTGAGTTGATGAACCAGTTGAAGGTGATCAACAGGACCTTACTAGTGAGTTGATGAACCAGTTGAAGGCGATCAACAGAACCTTACTAGTGAGTTGATGAACCAGTTGAAGATGATCAACAGAACCTTACTAGTGAGTTGATGAACCAGTTGAAGATGATCAACAGGACCTTACTAGTGAGTTGATGAACCAGTTGAAGGCGATCAACGGAACCTTACTAGTGAGTTGATGAACCAGTTGAAGGCGATCAACGGAACCTTACTAGTGAGTTGATGAACCAGTTGAAGATAATCAACAGGACCTTACTAGTGAGTTGATGAACCAGTTGAAGGCGATCAACGGAACCTTACTAGTGAGTTGATGAACCAGTTGAAGATGATCAACAGAACCTTACTAGTGAGTTGATGAACCAGTTGAAGGCGATCAACAGAACCTTACTAGTGAGTTCATGAACCAGTTGAAGATGATCAACAGGACCTTACTAGTGAGTTGATGAACCAGTTGAAGGCGATCAACAGAACCTTACTAGTGAGTTGATGAACCAGTTGAAGGCGATCAACAGAACCTTACTAGTGAGTTGATGAACCAGTTGAAGGCGATCAACAGAACCTTACTAGTGAGTTGATGAACCAGTTGAAGGCGATCAACAGAACCTTACTAGTGAGTTGATGAACCAGTTGAAGATGATCAACAACACTTACTAGTGAGTTGATGAACCAGTTGAAGGTGATCAACAACACTTACTAGTGAGTTGATGAACCAGTTGAAGGCGATCAACAGAACCTTACTAGTGAGTTGATGAACCAGTTGAAGGTGATCAACAACACTTACTAGTGAGTTGATGAACCAGTTGAAGGTGATCAACACTTACTAGTGAGGGCAATGACGATTTAGGAGAAAAAAATAATGAGCATTAATAGATTATTATTAGTTATAATTTTTAAAATTTTACAGATAAAGAAAATAAAAAATAAAGTATTTATATATTAGAGGTGTTTGTATGGCAGGAAGCGGTGGTCGCAGCTGATGTTGCCCGAGAGGGAAGGAAGAGGAATGAAGTCATCTTCACTTCATCACTTTACACAAGAAGCATCCGTCTCTCAACGAGTTATCCTGATGTCGTGTCTGCAAATCTCAGCATCCAGACACAGGTACAAGCAGGATTCCGGCCGAAATTTGCCTAATTTCTCCGAGAAATGGCGTCACTGACTTCACGCCACTGCGTCCCATGCTGTTTCTCAGTCACGTACTCAGCCCTTTCAAGCATGTTCTGCTGTTGTTGTTCAGCTCAGCACGGCTCTTTCAGCATCAGAGGTGAGTTTGTGGTGATTTCAACGTCTATTATGAGTGTTTCTCTCCTAGTTTGTGGGTAGGTGGGGACGGCCGGGTTCCTCGCCTCTCACCCAGACACTCACGCTCGCCTCTCACTCCACTCACCACTGCCCACTCCTCTCTGCTGTTTTCTGTGAAATTTCTTGTGAATTCTTGCCAGAACTGTGTATCCGAGTGTACCTTTTTAACTTGTGAATTCATTACCTTTGTAACTTGTGAGTTCATTACCTTTGTAACTTGTGAGTTCATTACCTTTGTAACTTGTGAGTTCATTACCTTTGTAACTTGTGAGTTCATTACCTTTGTAACTTGTGAGTTCATTACCTTTGTAACTTGTGAGTTCATTACCTTTGTAACTTGTGAGTTCATTACCTTTGTAACTTGTGAGTTCATTACCTTTGTAACTTGTGAGTTCATTACCTTTGTAACTTGTGAGTTCATTACCTTTGTAACTTGTGAGTTCATTACCTTTGTAACTTGCTCAGTTATCAAAACTTTGGGGTCCAGTCTCTGGACCCATTATGTACCTCTGTAATCTTTTGACTACCGCCCACAGGGTGGGTATGGGTGCATAATAAAAATATTAAACTAAAACGAGTGTCCGAGGCCACTCGAAGCCACGTGGAGTAAGCCACGTGGGATGATCGCCAAGCCACGTGGATCTGCAAGCCAAGTGGGGTGTGACCAAGCCATGTGGGTCAAGCCAGACCTCCCAAGCCACATGCTGTGATCTGCTGCCGCATCAACCCATGACGTCACGATGCTGCCGTCCCCACGACGTCTGCCTGACGTCACTCCAGGACGTCACCACGATGTTGCCTGGCGTCACTCGCAATGTCACCCCATGACATCCATTACGACGTCACTCCAAGACATCACCTCGCGACGTCACCCACGACGTCTGCCTGACGTCACTTGCGATGTCACCCCATGACATCACCTCACGACGTCACGCCTGACATCACCATATGATGTTTCACAGTGAGCATTTTATTTTCATTATTGTCGAGAAGTTTGAGAGAAGATATATGTCGAGTGTTCATTAATTCCTCTCAGTCACTGTTCTCACATGTTCGAGTATTGCTTAGTGACGATTTTTATACAGAAAAGCGTCATTTGCTAGTAACCCATGTTGTACCGCATGCGCAGTTTGTGTGCAGTTTCTCGTGTGTCCTATGTAGCACCTGTGTGTTACTTTGTCACCCGGTGTGTGACCCTGTGCCCGCGCGTTGACAGCTGACATTTGTCAGCCCAGCGTCAACGAGCTTCCGAGCGCCTTGTACAGAAAGCTCTTATTGTTCGCCTCTCGTAGATGCCTTGCTGAATCGTACCCGCGACGATTCTCCCATCGAGACCGTTCCACTTCACTGTCTGACCGTCAGAGACAGTTATTGTAGACGACCACTCTGGGGACGCTTAGACTGCCCTCTGCTGTAACTTCAACTGTCGAGAGATGACCGTCAAGCCGCAGCTATGTCTGTTGGTAGGAGACTGTCAGCCTCGTGTCACAGTTTCAGTGAGCAGCCTGCACAAAGATGATGTCACTTTGACTGCTAGCCCACTCACTGCAGTAAGGTGTATGCTGTTACGACCTCCAGATATTTCGTCGAGTCGTCCCTGTCACGACTCACTCCACACTCGCCAGCAGCGACAGCTCCAGCGACAGTACCAGTCGAGGAATGTCCTGAGTCGCTTGCCAGTCCTGTCCTGTTGCGACTACTGACGATGCCTCACTCGAGGGCACCAGCAGGTTGTGCTCCAGGTTGAGTGAACCCTGCAGCGACTACTACGATGTCTGCTTCACCTCCCAGAAGAGACCATACCCTGTTACGTCACAGCTCAGCCGCAGCTTGTCTCCCGTGTTGCAGTATGTGTCCAGACGCAGGAAGGCGTGCAGTGCTGCATCGACGCTCACTGCCTTAGACCACGATGCACACCTTTTTTTTCTTCCCTCTCTGGAGGAAGTTTTTTTTCCATGTCCATATGTTTATGTATATATATATATTTATTTTGTGTTCTGTGACCTGTTCTTGCGAGAGAGAGACCAGAGTTTTTTTTACTGCCATTCATGGTCGGGGTCGACCATGGGTGCGTGGCCGAGCGTTGTAGACAGCCTGTACTGTCTGCATAGACAGCCATGCTGTCTGCCAGCTGAGTTCATATTTTGTGCCATGCTAGTTTCCACCAGAGGGCAAGCCTGGTCAACCAGACCCGCCTTGGCCCTCTCTCACTTGGCGCCCAGACATCACTCAGACAACAAGGCCTAACTCCTCTCCCTCGCAAGGTGCATGGCCCAGCCGGGCCATGGCCACTAACACAGCCTGTGTACTCACCCTTTATTACAAATAAAGTAGAAGCCTCCTAAGCCTTATCATTGCATTCCCGCCTCCAAGAACACGCCAAATAACTTTCGTTATAGTATGGCAGGTCTGAGGTGTGGGCATGTCAGGTTTGAGGTGTGGGCATGTCAGGTTTGAGGTGTGGGCATGACAGGTTTGAGGTGTGGGCATGACAGGATTGAGATGTGGGTATGTCAGGTCTGAGGTGTGGGCATGTCAGGTTTGAGGTGTGGGCATGTCAGGTTTGAGGTGTAGGCATGTCAAGTTTGAGGTGTGGGCATGACAGGTTTGAGGTGTGGACATGACAGGTTTGAGATGTGGGTATGTCAGGTCTGAGGTTTGGGCATGACAGGTTTGAGGTGTGGGCATGACAGGTTTGAGATGTGGGTATGTCAGGTCTGAGGTTTGGGCATGACAGGTTTGAGGTGTGGGCATGACAGGTTTGAGATGTGGGTATGTCAGGTCTGAGGTTTGGGCATGACAGGTTTGAGGTGTGGACATGACAGGTTTGAGATGTGGGTATGTCAGGTCTGAGGTGTGGGCATGTCAGGTCTGAGGAGTGGGTATAGCAGGTTTTTTGGGAAGGGCAGATTCTACCTGCGACTATGGTAATGGAAGGTGATTGTAGAGTGGGTGGGACAACTAAGAAAAAAATCTTGATATGCGATGGTAAGTGATTGATCTGCCGGAAGACAGTTATGAACTTGGCGAAAATAATTATCAGGATGAGACAAGAAGCTGAAGGTGATCTGAACGAACTCTAAGAAGATTGGTGAGACTGTTAAGTGGAATATGTACTGAAAGTGGATTTAGATATAACCACTTTACAGTCAACTGGGCGTTGATATACCTCGTCTCATAGACAGTAAACTACACAGTCCTAAAAACATAACAATTGTCTTTGTCAGACCATGTAAAGAGTCGAGCCCAAGAGCTGTAATAATGGTTTAAAAACCGATAAGTTGACGAAGTTGAGAAGCCACTGACTGGCGAAACGTTTCCTCAAAAAATATTCCCAAATGTTGCAAAAGTTCTTCATTCTTCAACCGTAGTACAACACCCACAAGCTCAACTAGACACACACACACACACACACACACAGTTTGTATACACACCATCTTTCAGCTGAAATTGATTTCCCTCAGAAGGTGAAGGCTTACTGTGAAGCCTCGTAAACAAGGCTTTCCCAGTGCGGCAGCTGACATTTCAATCCATCTGCTTCTCCACAAGAATGGCGCACAAAATACAAACATAAATGTACCTGTCAGAACCAGGAGAAAAGACTTCACCTGTACCCACATGACGTTATTTTACGGAAATTTACAGGCTTTTTTTTAGCTACGGTCCAACAGACACTAGCCACGCACAAACAGACACTCTAGCCACGGACCAACAGACACTCTAGCCAAGATCCAAAAGACACTCTAGCCAAGAGCCAACAGACACTCTAGCCAAGAGCCAACAGAAACTCTAGCCACAGACCAAAAGACCCACTAGCCACAGACCAACAGACACCAGTGCCAGGGTGAAACAAGGTTTACATCAGTGCCAGGATGAAACAAGGTTTACATCAGTGCCAGGGTGAAACGAGGTGTACACCAGTGCCAGGGTGAAACAAGGTTTACACCAGTGCCAGGGTAAAACAAAATTTACACCAGTGCCAGGGTGAAACAAAGTTTACACCAGTGAGAGGGTGAAACAAGGTTTACACCAGTGCCAGGGTGAAACGAAACAAAGTTTACACCAGTGCCAGGGTGAAACAAGGTTTACACCAGTGCCAGGGTGAAACAAGGTCTACACCAGTGCCAGGGTGAAACAAGGTTTACATCAGTGTCAGGGTGAAACAAGGTCTACACCAGTGCCGTCCGTATGCTGCAGACGTTATCTGATTGATGTGTGCCTCAGGAGATGTGCTCGGTATTATACTCACCCCAAGATCTTTTTCCTTGAGTGAGGTTTGCAGTCTTTGGCCACCTAGATTATACTCTGTCTGCGGTCTTCTTTGCCCTTCCCCGATCTTCATGACTTTACATTTGGCAGGGTTAAATTCAAGGAGCCATTTACTGAACCAGGCTTGTAGACTGTCTAGGGCTCTTTGTGGTCCTGCCTGATCCTCGACTGATTTAATTCTTCTCATTAACTTCACATCATCTGCAAACAGGGACACTTCTGAGTCTATCCTTTCCGTTATGTCATTCACATATACCAAAAACAGTACAGGTCCTAGGACTGACCCTTGTGAAACCCCACTCGTCACAGGTGCCCACTCTGACACCTCGTCACGTACCATGACTCGTTGTTGCCTCCCTGTCAGATATTCTCTGATCCATTGCAGTGCCTTTCCTGTTACGTGTGCCTGATCCTCTAGCTTTTGCATTAACCTCTTGTGAGGAACTGTGTCGAACGCCTTCTTGCAGTCCAAGAAAATGCAGTCTATCCACCCCTCTATCTCGTGTCTTACTTCTGTTACCTTGTCATAAAACTCCAGTAGGTTTGTGACACACGATTTTCCTTCCCTGAAACCGTGCTGGTTGTCGTTTATAAGCTTGTGTCTTTCTAGGTGCTCCACCACTCTCCTCCTGATGATCTTCTCCATGACTTTGCATACTATACAAGTCAGTGACACAGGTCTATAGTTTAATGCCTCGTGTCTGTCTCCTTTCTTAAAAATTGGGACTACATTTGCCATCTTCCACACCTCAGGTAGTTGCCCAGTTTCAATGGATGTGTTGAAGATTTTTGTTAGTGGCACACTTAACATCTCTGCTCCCTCTCTAAGGACCCACGGAGAAATGTTGTCAGGTCCCACCGCTTTTGAGGTATCGAGTTCACATAACAGCTTCTTCACCTCCTCCTCGGTTGTGTGTATTTCATCCAGCACTTGTTGGTACACCTCCCTATTCTGAATTCCTGGAGTCCTTCCTGTTTCCTCTGTAAATACTTCTTTAAATCTCATGTTGAGCTCCTCACATACCTCTTGGTCGTTTCTTGTGAACTCCCTACCTTCCTTCCTCAGCCTGATTACCTGGTCCTTGACTGTTGTTTTCCTCCTGATGTGGCTATACAACAGCTTTGGGTCAGACTTGACTTTTGATGCTATATCATTTTCGTATTGTCGCTGAGCCTCCCTTGTTACCTGTGCATATTCGTTTCTGGCTCTTCGGCTAATCTCTTTATTTTCCTGGGTCCTTTGTCTTCTGTACTTTTTCCATTCTCTAGTGCACTTAGTTTTTGCCTCCCTACACCTTTGGGTGAACCAAGGACTCGTTCTGGTCTTCCCGTTACTTCTGTTTCCCTTGGGGACAAACCTCTCCTCTGCCTCTTTGCATTTGGTTGTCACATAATCCATCATTTCTTTACTGTTTTTCCTGCCAATTCTCTCTCCCACTGAACGTCTTGTAGGAAGTTCCTCATGCCTGTGTAGTCCCCCCTTTTGTAGTTTCGTTTCTCCCTTCCTCTTCCTGCTCCCCTCTCCACTTGTAGCTCAACTATATAGTCAAAACGCAGAACCAAATGATCACTAGCTCCAAGGGGCCTTTCATACGTGATATCCTCGATGTCCGAACTACTCAAGGTGAATACTAGGTCCAGTCTTGCTGGATCATTCTCACCTCTCTCTCTGGTAGTGTCTCTAACATGTTGATGCATGAGGTTTTCCAGTACCGCGTCCATCATCTTGGCTCTCCATGATTCAGGACCTCCATGTGGCTCCAGGTTTTCCCAGTCAATCTCCTTGTGATTGAAATCACCCATAACTAGTAACTTTGCTCTCCCCATGTGGGCTCTTCTGGCCACCTCGGCTAGTGTGTCTACCATTGCTCTGTTGCTCTCGTCGTATTCTTCTCTTGGCCTCCTGCAGTTCTGTGGCGGGTTGTACATTACAGCAATTACCACCTTATGGCCCTCAGACTGAATTGTTCCTACTATGTAGTCCCTTTCGCCCATTCCATCCATTCCTTCCACTTCCTCAAATCCCCACCGGTTCTTAATGAGCAGTGCAACTCCTCCTCCCCCTCTGCTTCCTCTATCTTTCCTGATAGTGTGTGTGTGTGTGTGTGTGTGTGTGTAATATACTTGAGAGTATACAAGACTGAGGTTTGCCCTGCTAGAAGAGTGTTGTCAACTACCCTTCATTACACTCTACTTCCTGCCAGAACATCTTACTACATCACTTGTAGCTTCATGCACTTCCATAATTTAATGAAGCTCCAACTCTTAACTACATGACAAGAAAGAGGTTATAAAGGACCAAGAAAAAGATGGGAAGCTAAAATCCTTAGAGTAATGTTGTAAAGGAAGAGGGAGAGCCAGACAATGTGAAGGTGACACTGAGACAATGAGAAGGTGACACTGAGGCAATGAGAAGGTGACACTGAGGCAATGAGAAGGTGACACTGAGGCAATGAGAAGGTAAGTAAAGAGCAATGTAAAGGATGACAGAGGATACCTGAAGGATGTTTCAGGGGGGGTGAACGCCCTCGCAGTTTGGTCCCAGACCAGGAGGTGAAGAAATAAGTGAATAACAGGGGTCTCAGGAAGGAGGGGAATGACACAAAGGAAAAAAATAACTAATACTTCAAGAAAATATGTAAAATGAAATTAAGGTCTCGACTTATATGTTAAAAATTATTAATCTTTAATAATTCATCAATGATTATTAGTAATTATCAGCGATTAATAATATGCTATGAAATAATAAACCAGTGATGAGGAATCAGAATATATTTGTAATTACGTATCACACTTATTTTCAAGTAATAAAAAATTACTAATTATTCATCAGTTAGTATTTATCATTACTCAGGAATTAACAATTAATAGGCAATTATAAATAATCAATAATTAGTAATTAATAATTTGCAACTCATCAAAAAAAAAAATTATGTTAATGAAATATAAGTGACACGATATTGTGTAAAACACACATACACACACACACACACACACATATACATTAACCCAGCTGATGGCAGCTCGATCCTCCGTCTGCTAACTTTAGCGCTTCCCGGTATTGTTATATTCTGCCTGCTAACTGCGCAAACAGTGTTGTATTTATACAACACTTATGTCTATATACAGTACTGGTGTATTCGTACAATACACACATTAATACACACACACGTATACACACAAACACACACACACACACACGCACGCACGCATATACAACAAGTCTAGTGTCTAATCGACATGTGCGTAGGATAAAATGGTAACACACACACACACACACACACACACACACACACACACACACAAACAAACACACACACACAGGAAAAACAAGAGGGCTTGGAAAACATGCACAGCAAATCAAAATACAGAAAACAGTGAGAGACGCAGGAGAGCTAGACACGAATACGAAAGAATAAGAAGGGAAGGTGAAAGTCAGTTTGAAAATGGCGTGGTAACGAAGATGAAAAGTGAATCAAAAGTTAATGGAGAGCCACACCAGAATATAGAGGACCGTGAAGAACCAAGTTATAATGATGGAGGAGGAGGAACAAATACTGACCAAGAGCGACAGAAGTAATACGAAGGCTTAGCAAAAGATACAAGGAAGTGTTCACAGTAGAAAGTAGAGAGCTACCAAAAAGGCACCGTGGCAATAACAGATCAACAGGTGTTAGAAAACATCAATAAAAGAAGCTTAGTAACAAATATATAAGTAAGAAAAAATGTTTGGGTGGACTGCATCTTACCTGAGTATAAGCACTGCCACTGACACAGTACCATACCAGTGAATGGTACAGTATAAGCACTGCCACTGACACAGTACCATACCAGTGAATGGTACAGTATAAGCACTGACACAGTACCATACCAGTGAATGGTACAGTATAAGCACTGCCACTGACACAGTACCATACCAGTGAATGGTACAGTATAAGCACTGCCACTGACACAGTACCATACCAGTGAATGGTACAGTATAAGCACTGCCACTGACACAGTACCATACCAGTGAATGGTACAGTATAAAGCACTGCCACTGACACAGTACCATACCAGTGAATGATACAGTATAAGCACTGACACTGACACAGTACCATACCAGTGAATGGTACAGTATAAGCACTGCCACTGACACAGTACCATACCAGTGAATGGTACAGTATAAGCACTGCCACTGACACAGTACCATACCAGTGAATGGTACAGTATAAGCACTGCCACTGACACAGTACCATACCAGTGAATGGTACAGTATAAGCACTGCCACTGACACAGTACCATACCAGTGAATGGTACAGTATAAGCACTGCCACTGACACAGTACCATACCAGTGAATGGTACAGTATAAGCACTGCCACTGACACAGTACCATACCAGTGAATGGTACAGTATAAGCACTGACACTGACACAGTACCATACCAGTGAATGGTACAGTATAAGCACTGCCACTGACACAGTACCATACCAGTGAATGGTACAGTATAAGCACTGCCACTGACACAGTACCATACCAGTGAATGGTACAGTATAAGCACTGCCACTGACACAGTACCATACCAGTGAATGGTACAGTATAAGCACTGCCACTGACACAGTACCATACCAGTGAATGGTACAGTATAAGCACTGCCACTGACACAGTACCATACCAGTGAATGGTACAGAAATTAAACAGGTTAGAAAAAAGTGCTTCAATGGATTAAGAGGTACCTGAATGACAGAAGGCAGAGAGTAGCAGTAAGGGATGAAACATGAGAATAAGGAAGAAAAACGAGTGAGGTTCCGCATGGGTGAATGTTAGGACCACTACTATTCCTATCTTACGTGAATGACCTACCAGAGGGGATTGAGTCCTATATATCCTTGTTTTCTGATGATGTAAAACTAATGATAAAAATAATAAAAATAGAGTTCAATCCGAACAAATGCACGGTCATATGAACTTCAGAAGGTGAGGGCAGAGTGGACACAGAGTACAGCGTCATAGACTGAAAATGAATTGGGGTGAATATAACACCAAACATATCGCCAAACTTACGCAAACACAATTATGGCATTGGTATATGCAAGATTAATAAATCTCAAAACAACCATCAGGAACTTTAACACAGCATCCTTCAAAACTTTATATACTACCTATGTTAGGACAATTATTGAGTACGCGGCCTCATCACAGAGCCCACACGTGATCAAGTACGCCCAGAAGCCCAGAAAAGATCCCAGGGTTTGCAAATAAACTTGTACCAGAAATGTGATGAATAAACTATGGTGGAGAGAAGGACAAGAATATAATTATGACAGAATGTTAAGATGAACTGATATAGCAGATAGGATCACTGTTTGAATTTAAGAGGACCAGGATCAAGGTGACACAGGTGAGACTTGAAGCTACAAATGAGCCATAGATATGTAAGGAAATATTTCTTTAGTCTCAGGATGGTTGAAAAGTGGAATGACTTGGATGAGAGAGTGGTGGAAGTAACTTCAATACACAGCTTCAAGAACAGATATGATAAGACCCAAGAAACCAGAATCAGTGATGTTGATCAAGGTGGTATATGACTCGGGGCCAGGAGCTAAGTCTCGACCTCTTTAAACAAAAGTCGGTGAGTGCGCGCACGCACGCACGCACACACACATTTTTGGATTAGGTTGAATCCAAAAGGACCGTAGCTCCATTTCCTAGGACCAAGAGATCATGGACATCAGGAGTCAAGGAATAAAAATATTTTTACATCCCAAAGAAATAATATTCACTGCCACAGTTTTTATTATAGATTTTTAAAAGTTTATCATGAAAGCGTAATATCAAAGTTTTCCAATATAATTTTTAGTGTCGTTAAGCTTCATAATTGAAAGTCAGATTTCAATATATTTTATCACAGTTCAGTTTTATTTTATGACACGGGTGTTTTATTGTGACGTGGGTGTTTTATTGTGACACTGGTGTTTTATTTTATAACAGATGTTTTATCTTACTACATTCTAACGTTTACGTTTTTTCATGCAGTTTCATTCTGTTTCAGTATTTTAATATGTCATTTTTATCGCTATTAGGAAGAGAGGTAGGAAGGTGTGTTGAACCTGGCAGCAACTCACGTCTCAAGACACACAACAACCAGAGCAATTAATGGGATATACAAGGTAGTAGCTTTTGTTCGTACAGGTACATTCCCTTCACCAACATATTTACACTATCTACAGAGTTGGTATTATCGTCTGAATAATAATAATGAAGAGAGAGAAAAGAGACACTAGAGTTAGTTTAACACCTGGGAAAGATGAGTATGTATGAGCAGTGTTAGTGAGCGTCTGGTGCCCACCCACCTGGGAAAGATGAGTGTGTACAAGCAGTGTTAGTGAGTGTCTGGGGCCCACCCACCTGGGAAAGATGAGTGTGTATGAGCAGTGTTAGTGAGCGTCTGGTGCCCACCCACCTGGGAAAGATGAGTGTGTATGAGCAGTGTTAGTGAGTGTCTGGTGCCCACCCACCTGGGAAAGATGAGTGTGTACAAGCAGTGTTAGTGAGCGTCTGGTGCCCACCCACCTGGGAAAGATAAGTGTGTATGAGCAGTGTTAGTGAGCGTCTGGTGCCCACCCACCTGGGAAAGATGAGTGTGTATGAGCAGTGTTAGTGAGTGTCTGGTGCCCACCCACCTGGGAAAGATGAGTGTGTACAAGCAGTGTTAGTGAGTGTCTGGTGCCCACCCACCTGGGAAAGATGAGTGTGTACAAGCAGTGTTAGTGAGTGTCTGGTGCCCACCCACCTGGGAAAGATGAGTGTGTACGAGCAGTGTTAGTGAGCGTCTGGTGCCCACCCACCTGGGAAAGATGAGTGTGTACGAGCAGTGTTAGTGAGTGTCTGGTGCCCACCCACCTGGGAAAGATGAGTGTGTACAAGCAGTGTTAGTGAGTGTCTGGTGCCCACCCACCTGGGAAAGATGAGTGTGTACGAGCAGTGTTAGTGAGTGTCTGATGCCCACCCACCTGGGAAAGATGAGTGTGTACAAGCAGTGTTAGTGAGTGTCTGGTGCCCACCCACCTGGGAAAGATGAGTGTGTACGAGAAGTGTTAGTGAGCGTCTGGTACCCACCCACCTGGGAAAGATGAGTGTGTACAAGCAGTGTTAGTGAGCGTCTGGTGCCCACCCACCTGGGAAAGATGAGTGTGTACAAGCAGTGTTAGTGAGTGTCTGGTGCCCACCCACCTGGGAAAGATGAGTGTGTACGAGCAGTGTTAGTGAGCGTCTGGTACCCACCCACCTGGGAAAGATGAGTGTGTACGAGCAGTGTTAGTGAGCGTCTGGTACCCACCCACCTGGGAAAGATGAGTGTGTATGAGTAGTGTTAGTGAGCGTCTGGTACCCACCCACCTGGGAAAGATGAGTGTGTATGAGTAGTGTTAGTGAGTGTCTGGTGCCCACCCACCTGGGAAAGATGAGTGTGTACAAACAGTGTTAGTGAGCGTCTGGTGCCCACCCACCTGGGAAAGATGAGTGTGTACAAGCAGTGTTAGTGAGTGTCTGGTGCCCACCCACCTGGGAAAGATGAGTGTGTACGAGCAGTGTTAGTGAGCGTCTGGTGCCCACCCACCTGGGAAAGATGAGTGTGTACAAACAGTGTTAGTGAGCGTCTGGTGCCCACCCACCTGGGAAAGATGAGTGTGTACAAGCAGTGTTAGTGAGTGTCTGGTGCCCACCCACCTGGAAAAGATGAGTGTGTACGAGCAGTGTTAGTGAGCGTCTGGTGCCCACCCACCTGGGAAAGATGAGTGTGTACAAGCAGTGTTAGTGAGTCTCTGGTGCCCACCCACCTGGGAAAGATGAGTGTGTACAAGCAGTGTTAGTGAGTGTCTGGTGCCCACCCACCTGGGAAAGATGAGTGTGTACAAGCAGTGTTAGTGAGCGTCTGGTGCCCACCCACCTGGGAAAGATGAGTGTGTATGAGCAGTGTCAGTGAGTGTCTGGTGCCCACCCACCTGGAAAAGATGAGTGTGTATGAGCAGTGTTAGTGAGTATCTGGTGCCCACCCACCTGGGAAAGATGAGTGTGTACAAGCAGTGTTAGTGAGTGTCTGGTGCCCACCCACCTGGGAAAGATGAGTGTGTACAAGCAGTGTTAGTGAGCGTCTGGTGCCCACCCACCTGGGTAAGATGAGTGTGTACAAGCAGTGTTAGTGAGTGTCTGGTGCCCACCCACCTGGGTAAGATAAGTGTGTACGAGCAGTGTTAGTGAGTGTCTGGTGCCCACCCACCTGGGAAAGTATCTTCAACTTGGCTGGGTCCAGCTCTCTCACTCTATTGGTTTCTTTCAATTGTCTAAAGGAGCAGTGGGGTCCCTAAATAAACTGCTCCAGTCTAACTGGCTGTTGGCTGGTCTAGAGGGCGTGTCAATGGGCGTGTGTAGAGGGCGTGTCAATGGGCGTGTGTAGAGGGCGTGCCAATGGGCGTGTGATGAACTCCGCATAAATTGTGACATACTCGGCGTACGCCACAATCTCATTGTAACATCTAAGATTACCACCATAGATTAAATTATTTTTAATACACTGGCTGTCTCCCACAGAGGTAAGGTGGCCCGAAAAAGGAAGAAACACTTTCACTGTCACTCATTCAATCACTGTCTTGCCAGAAGAGTGAGGACATCACAATTCAGATGACCTTCCTAGATTAATGTAGAAATCAATACTCAAAGATAATGTTTGCTATGTTTTAAATAAAATGATATAGTTAAATGATAAAGGAAATTGTTTAAGTAAAATGCTCAAGACATGATATTTAAGGAATTGTTTATGATGAAATAATTAAGAAAAACATTTCAACAAGAATATCATCATTAAATTCGTGTTAAGAGCACCCAATATTTCATCATCGACTGCAGGAATGATGGCGAGAAGATTCTATGCTACTCTATTTCTGACAGTATATCCAGTTGATATGTTGTACTTCCTGTCAACTAAACTAACAACTTTTATAATACTTTAACAAAAGCCAATATCAGGGTCACCAACATTTCAGCAAAAAATATAAAAAAAAATTAAGTAAAAAAACGAAGGGAAAACCGCCGAACAATACTCCGGCAGTTGTACCACATCTTGTCTTATTTATGACAAACTTCCAGAGACGTACTGTAGATGCCAGAGTCAGGAAACACACTTGTAGGTACTCATGCCAGAGGGACGATGTTAGTAACGCAAACATTCTACACTTAAACACCGAGAACCTTATGAATTTCCCAAAGGCAAGACTTACAACATCATTAAAGAAAGAGATCGCTGCAGTCACCAACAGGAGTCACTACCAATACTTACTCAAAACTCTGGATCCTTCACAGTCTCTTGTCTTAGCGAGGCTCATTCACCTCAACCCTGACACTGTCATTACCTAACATGACCTACTCTACCGGCTACTCACGTGCATCAATATTTTTCTCACCTCAGAGCCTCTACTCTCAAGTATTGATGGTCCCTGGCAGATGAAATATCTTTATTAATAAAATGCCTTATACCGTACAGTGTCTCTTATTTGCATACATGGGCCAGTGATCCTTAATTCTTATGTACTACCTCCATTACTACGACTTGTACTACTACCACGAGAGGAGATACCACAAAGACAGGTCGTATATGCTAGCCACGCGGACAAGAACTAACGCCTCACCCACACACAGGACTATATAACCTGTAAATTATTTATCTTAGCAATGCAGATGCTCTCAGACCGAGACCAAAACATACAGATCATTTTTTATTCTGCCTTTGATGGTGTTAGCGAGAGGGGCGTCAGTGTGGAGGCGTGGCTAGTGTATACCACTTCTCGTGGTGGCATCTTTGGAAAAAAACAAAATAAAATATTTTCCTCACACTAGCTATGGAATTAGCTAAAAAAATTGCAACACAATATAGAATACGCAGTGAGTGACAAGAATCTTTACATATGAATCCTGTATAATATAAAGTATAATGCATAAAAAAGGGTCGGAGGAGCCAAACTTACCAATATTTATATTCCAGACAGCGAGTTCGAATCCTGATGATTCCACTGAATAGTTGCATTCGTTTATTATATATTTACAGCATACATGCGCGCACGCACAAACACGCGAAAACACACACATACACACGCGCGCGCACGCACACATATACAACAGGCCTAGTATCTAATCGACATGTGCCTAGGACAAAATGGTAACTAACAAAATGGTAGCTAACTAACACACACACACAAAACGAGACTAGTCCCGGAGATAAGGGGCATGTCCTATGAGGAGAGGTTCAGGGAAATCGACCTGACGACACTGGAGGACATATAAAATACTGAGAAGAATCGACAAGGTGGACAGAGACATGATGTTCGAGAGATGGGACACAGCAACAAGGGATCACAGTTGGAAGCTGAAGACTCAGATGAGTCACAGGGACGTTAAGAAGTATTTATTCAGTCACAGAGTCGTCAGGAAGTGGAATAGTCTGGAAAGTGATGTAGTGGAGGCAGGATCCATACATAGCTTTAAGAAGGGGTATGATAAACCTCATGGAGCAGGGAGAGTGACCTAGTAGCGACCAGTAAAGAGGAGGGAACAGGAGCTGTGACTCGACCTCTGCAACCACAACTAGATGAGTACAACTAGGTGAGTACACACACATCAACAAGAATACAGAAAAACTGAGAAAGTTTAGATACAGTGCCGTGCCGGTGTGGAATCATGAGCCAGTAAAACACAGTGACACTGGAGAAGTACAAAGGTGAGCATCCAAACTATTGTCTGAGTGAAGGGTAATAAACTACGACGAAAGATGTGAACCAGGCTTTTTGTCACTGGCGGAGGGAAGAACAAGACTGGATATGATTACTAGCAAAATACTCTGCAGCACAGCCAGGATACACATCTATAAACTCTTTACTAGGAATATAAGAAGATGGATGGAATAGTTGGATATTACACAACCAGATAAGCCACAGCGATATCATGGGAAAGAAAGACAGTAGAAGAATTAGAAGTGCGCACCGAGGCTTTCTGCTGAGCACCATTATCTACTACTGTCTCGATTGAGGACTATGTACTATTATCTATATGGTAAAGGTAAATATAGTAAAGCAGAAGGCTCTATCTCCCCAGTCTTCACCCCCTCCGCCTACTGCTGGCTTGAAACTGGGTAAAACATTGCATACAGTATTAGAAAAACAGGCCAAGAATTTATAGGAGAAAGGAGTGAATGTAAGCAAGAGGTACAACTACATTTACTGCAATGGTACACTACTGCAACAATTGTGCTACTCCACTACAACTCGCACAACTGTCTACCACTAGTTCTACTCCTGGATACAACTATGTATCTACACACTGTACTGCAGGTACACATGGACCACAGGATATCACCAGCAGTTTGGAAACTGTCACCAGGATCCTGGTGGCTGCTACACGCAGATGACTTTGACCAGCAGAATCCAATGTTTACATTCTGTGTGCGTGGCGTCAGTTCTTGAAAGATTGAATTGATTTGCTGAGCACAAGCTCAGCGGGGAGACATTTCCACTACTCCAGAACTGTGGTTGAAAAGAGGCTCTTACTCGCACTTATATTAACCCTCACACTACCGAGGTTTATATCAGTGAACTTCAAAAATCATCATACATGAGTATATTGAACTTGTTAAATATCTTGAAGGTTTGATGGAGGCCACAAACAATTCTTTTACTGGAGTGTGTGGAGTGCGTCACTGTGACGTACTCCACACTGACGTACTCTACATTGATGTATACCACACTGACGTACTCCACACTGAGGTACTCCACACTGACGTACTCTACATTGATGTATACCACACTGACGTACTCCACACTGAGGTACTCCACACTGACGTACTCCACCTCAAGTTGCATCAATGCCACCATCATCACTCATGAAATCATAGGGACACGAGTGTAAACAAATCACAGAACGGGTGGGGTTCGAATCCAGGGCAGGCGATACCTCAACTTTACAGGCCAGCGCGCTAACCACTCTCCAGATCAAGAAACGGAAGGCGCTAAAAAAGTTCTTAGTGAAATTGGGCACCGCAGGAGCTACAAAATCTTCAGAAAAGGCCTGTTTCATTTAAGCCAATAAAATGTTTTGTTAAAAGGAGGAGCCAGGAGCTAGCGTTCAACCTCTTCAACAGCTCTAAAAAAAAAAAAAAGGTAATCCAGCGCATTCGCATACAAAACCCACATAAAGTTTGCAGCCCTGCGATGTTTGTTAGCGCAATGCACATAATTTCTCATCAACAAGAACCATTACTCACAAGGGACACAATTCCTCATTAACAAGAACCATTACTCACAAGATCAAATACAACTTGTGTGTTCTAGACAGATATACTTGCAAAAAATGTGAATATGTAATAAAAAACTTCTAAACACACTCATAAGTCTGTGGTTAAATCTATGAAAAATTAGACGGAAGGAGGAGGAGGAGGAGAGGGAGGGAGAGACGGACGGAAGGAGGGAGGGAGAGACGGACGGAAGGAGGGAGAGACGGACGGAAGGAGGGAGGGAGAGACGGATGGAAGCAGAAACGGATTGTGTTCGCGAGAAGGTTCAGAGGAATGCTGAAAAATATGCGATAACTAAAAAAAATTTAAGAACTGAATCTGAGGAGCCTAGAAGCAAGGAGAGTGAGGGAGGATATGATCACGATGTATAAAATACTGAGAGGACTCGACAGGACAGATAAAGACTGGCTGTTCTAGAGGACAAGAACTGGGACACAGATGTGAGCTAAGGACACAGATGGGAGGTAAGGACACAGATGTGAGCTAAGGACACAGATGTGAGCTAAGGACACAGATGGGAGGTAAGGACACAGATGGGAGGTAAGGACACAGATGTGAGCTAAGGACACAGATGAGCCACTGAGACTCTAGGAAGTATTTGTTTAGTCTCAGAGTTATTCAAAAGTGGAATGAGCTAGACAGAGGTGATGGAGGCTCCCTACATTCACAGCCTTAAGAATAGGTACGATACAGCCCAGGACGCTCAAATCCAGCGGTTGTTAGCCAATGTCAAACCAAGAGGCGGGGACAGGGGCAATGCCTCGACCCCAGGAAACACACCTCGGCGAGTCTAACTTGGTGTAAGTACATGGGGTGAGGAGCTGATCCTATGGAGAGCAGGTAAATATATCCTCTCCCACGGCCCTGATTAAGGCAAGTTGTTGTATATACAAGAATAATCTCTAGGATGATATTTACATGTCAGAGGTTGTTAGGCGTTTCTTAAAGATTTGTACTTAACTATGTAGCACAAAATCTTTAAGGTTAAGGTACGGTTTGTCAGGAAACAGGACAAGTGTTTCGTGACACGGGACTTAGTCATATGATGACCCACAGCTGGAGCCTTAAAGCTAGCAGTGTAGCTACCTAGAGAGAGAGAGAGAGAGAAAGAGAGAGCAAGAAAGTTGGGGAGGATGCAATGTGATACTTGAAGGAGGTAGCCACCACAGGCTGCCTGGGGTTTCCCCAATCACCAGCAAGAGCAAGAAAATTGTATTTACTCTGGACTGTTATTGTCCCGTATCTCAGCCAGGCGTCACCCTCCCTCCCTACCTCTCCCCTCCTAACCCCTCCCTCACCCTCCACTACAACCTGTCACTTACTTGTAACTTACAAGGCTAGAAGTAACCTTAGTGGTTTTCGGTACCGTTGTTTGAGTCTTTTCCATGCGTCACCTGACCTCTGTACTCAAACAGCAGTTGTTTGTCTTCCATGCCTCACCTGACCTCTGTACTTCAAAGATCCGTTGTTTGAGTCTCTTCCATACCTCACCTGCCTGCTGAGACTGATTTCCAGCGTAATAATTACACCACCCATACATCAATAGGCTGTAGGCACTCCTTTTCCCACCAAGAAAACCCACGCCGGCCTTAGGCATGCCTCGCTGCCTCAGTCATGCTTCACCAGTGAGAGTGCGATACCTCGCCGCCCCATCACAGTGAATTAGTCATTACTGCATGCGACTCGAATATATCACCACGACCAACTCACTCTCACTAGTTGAACCAGGCAGTTGCGTGACTCGTACAAGTATTTTCAGGTGTACCACGACCCACCACCTCCATGTAAGTACTTGAGTCTTTGAATGCATTCTAGTACTCCCAGAACGCACATGCTAAGGGTGGCCACTACCACGACCACAGATTTACCTTTGCAACTGTCTGATATTGCACACTGCCTCCTGTGTAGTGTAGAGGTATGTACCTATTACTTTCATTTAATCTAGGGTGAGGCGGCAGGCCCTAGGGGATTTATGACTGACCAAGGGACCCCTTACCTACCCAGTTGTGAATCCACATGCACACCCTCTATTCTACACAGATTTGATCCTTCGAACCGGATGTAGCATAGCTCTAGACCTTTAGAACGGAAGTAGCATGACTATGGTCCCACAGAACCGCTAGGAAGCTAGTTAGTACCAGTATTGGTAACTGCCATGAGGCGATTGGTTCTTCGTTATTTACCGTTAATCATACACACAGACGCTCCACAGAGCATCTTGGACAGAGGGAATAACATCTCATATTACGCTGCCATTAACCAGACGGTGGCGACACCTATCGATAAGATAAGATTTCTTCGGATTTTTAACCCCGGAAGGTTATCCACCCAGGATAACCCAAGAAAGTCATGGTTATCGAATACAAGTCATCGTCTTATTTCCATTGGGATCCTTAATCTTGTCCCCCAGGATGCGACCCACACCAGTCGACTAACAACCCAGGTACCTATTTGCTGGTAGGTGAACATGACAACAACAGGTGTAAGGAAACACGTCGAAATGTTTCCACCCGTCGGGAATCGAACCCGGGCCCTCCGTGTGTGAAGCGAGAGCTCTAACCACCAGACCACCGGGCCGCCCTACCCAGACAGGCAGCAATCGGCGCCATCTTGTAATTTCATCACAACAACACCTGACCCCGGTACACACACCAGGTCTCTGGAGTTTAAACCAGAGTTTGACACAGAAAACCCATGGGGAACACACCGGGGACACACATGTTAAGAAACGGCACTGCAGTCAGCACCTGCTTACCGGCCAGAATTGGCAGGATGATCGAACGCCCACCCTTGTGCTGGACTACTGACATATACCTGTCGCAGGTGTTACTATTACGTGATGAGTCCCACAGGCAACATGGCTACATTAAACAATTGGCGACAGGTTCTGCCCCCTAAGCAAGCTCTCGTTACCAGGTTTATTAATGCCTGTGAGAAACTGATTCAGGCTGATCCAGTTGATTTCCTACAATTAGAAGCTCATTTTAATCTTCTGGAGGCGAGGCAACAAACCTATACCCTTGCATTTCAGGAACTTGAAGCCTTACTGATGGGTTTTGAAGACGGTGCTGAACTGGCTGATGGTCAGGAGAGATATGCTGAAAGGGAATAATATGTATTAGAGGCTACCTGTCGCCACAGACGAGCGCCCTGTCGCCACAGACGAGCGCTCGGCCAAAGGGATAATACCAGGCTGGTGGCCTCCACCATACACACAGGAGCCACAGATGCTACTAAGA
Source organism: Cherax destructor (assembly GCA_009830355.1). Classification (NCBI taxonomy): domain Eukaryota; kingdom Metazoa; phylum Arthropoda; class Malacostraca; order Decapoda; family Parastacidae; genus Cherax; species Cherax destructor. The sequence goes on along the minus strand of WNWK01001255.1, from coordinate 266,300 downwards.
TTACCGGAAATACAATTACTTACATGTGACGGGCAGGACTTTATTTTCCTTCCTTTTTTTTTTTGTCAATATCAAACAGGTATTGTTGGGATAATAACACAATGGTGGTTCACTATCAGCCTGCAGAAAATATAGAGGTCAGAAGATATTAAACCCCTTCCCAGGTGCTCTATGATCCTCACGGGTTTAGTGCTCCCATAAATACTGTATAATACAACATACATCACACAACACACAACACAGCATACACCATACAACATACACCATGCAACATATATCATACGACATACATCACACAACATACAACATACAACATACACCATGCAACATATATCATACAACATACATCACACAACATGCAACATACGTCATAATCTCAATATTTCTGATAAACTTTTTTACGTTAGCGTAAAAAAATAAATTATACACTTTACTTTAAATTAAAAAAATAATGTTAGTTCCATGTTGTGAAGGTTAGTTACATACATCAACATATTTACGCATAAACATTTTAGGCAAAATATAACAAGTGTAATTTACGTCAAATTCCACGAAAACTCACTTCAAAATATCAATGAATAATGTGAAAAAAATAAATTTCTTTAATAAAATATGTTATATATATATATATATATATATATATATATATATATATATATATATATATATATATATATATAATATATATATATAAAATATGCAAGACAACCACTATGATAAAATAGAGGAATTCCAAGCGCTTTCGTGACCACTCACATTATCAAGGAACTATAAAAGGAAACATGACAAGAGGGCTTATATAAGGGGCAAGACTACACCTCACAGCCACATCACACTAACAAAGACTACACCTCACAGCCACATCACACTAACAAAGACTACACCTCACAGCCACATCACACTAAGAACATAAGAACATAAGAATGGAGGAACACTGCAGAAGGCCTACTGGCCCATACAAGGCAGGTCCTTATCAAAACCACCACTACCTAAGAATTTATTCCCGTACTCACGACACCAATCAAACCCAGCCCCACCCACTCATATATTTGTCCAATCTCTTTTTAAAGCCACCCAAGGTCCTAGCCTCTATCACAGTACTCGGAAGATTGTTCCACGCATCTACAACTCTGTTCGAAAACCAGTACTTGCCTATGTCCTTTCTAAATATAAATTTATCCAATTTAAATCCGTTATTTCTGGTTCTTACTTGGTTCGATATCCTCAGTATTTTATTAATATCTCCTTTGTTTATGCCCATCATCCACTTGTACACCTCGATGATATCTCCCCTCATTCTACGTCTCTCCAGAGAGTGGAGATTCAACGCTCTAAGTCTATCTTCATACGGGAGATTTCTTATACTGTAAATCATTTTAGTCATTCTTCTTTGTATGTTCTCCAATGAATCTTTATCCATCCTGTAGTAAGGAGACCAAAACTGAGCTGCATAATCCAAATGAGGTCTCACTAGTGATGTATAGAGCTGTAAAATAACTTTTGGACTTCTGTTGCTTATACTTCTTGAAATAAATCCTAGTAATCTGTTAGCCTTATTGCGCACACTTAGGCACTGTTGTCTTGGCTTTAGATTCCTGCTTACCATGACTCCCAAGTCTTTTTCACATTCTGTATGATCAAGCTCTACTTCACCTAGTTTATAAATTCGAGGGATATTTTCATTACCAAGGACTAGTAGTACCTTACACTTGTCCACATTGAATTTCATCTGCCACTTTTCAGACCAAGACATTAATTTGTCCAAATCCTCCTGGAGTTCACTGGTATCCTCCTCAGAATGAATCATACGGCCTATTTTTGTATCATCAGCAAATTTACTCATGTCACTTGCAATTCCTTCATCAAGGTCATTTATGTAAATTATGAACAACAATGGGCCTAAAACTGATCCTTGTGGAACGCCACTAGTGACTAATCCCCATTCAGATTTGACCCCATTAATGGAAACTCTCTGCTTTCTATTGGTAAGCCATGCCTCTATCCATGCTAGAACTTTACCTCCTATACCATGAGCTGCCACCTTTCTTAAGAGTCTCTTGTGAGGTACTCTATCGAAGGCCTTACTGAAATCTAAGTAAACTATATCATATTCTTTATCACTGTCTACTGCCTCAAATGTTTTATTGAAAAACGTCAGTAAATTTGTTAGGCAGGAACGACCTCAGAACGACCTCACAGTAGCGTAACATCGCACGACTCTGTGAAGGGGAACATAAGAAAAGACCTGAAACTCTTCCCAAGAATTAAGATTAGTCCAATTTATCATTAAATTCTTCCCAAATTATATTAATTATAAATGAATCCAATTTATATAAACCAAAAGAAATATTCATATTATTTTCAAAACTGCTTTTAATGAAACATGATTCTATTATATTCCTCTCAACCATGGACTTGCTTGATACAACCTTCTCAGCATTTTGAAAATCAATTGGATGGTTAAAGTCTCTCACATGAATAAATAGAGCATTAGAATCTTGTCCAGTTCTAATGCTATATTTATGTTGTTTTAATCTTAGTTCAAGACTTTTACCAGTTTGACCATAATAAACTTTATCGCAATAATACTATTTCCGTAATTCATCGACCTTCCGGGGATCCCACGCTGCCCTGTATGTATTATTTTATCGATCACAACCTTTACACGATTTCCTAAGATCTTCGCGAAGAGCTTATAGTTGCTGCATAACAGAGTAATCATGCGATAATCTGTAATGTATGATCAAGTCTCTTTTTTTGGAACTAAAACAACAACACCCGTCTTCTGTTGCAAACCTAGCTCACTACGTACTTTCATTTCATTAAAAAGTGTTACTAGAAAGTCTTTAAGTATGCCCCAATATTCCAAATAAAACTCGCTGGGGATTCCATCTATCCCAGGGGATTTACCTACATTCGTTCTTTGTATGGCAGTCCAGATTTCGTCAGCTGTAATTAACCCGCCTAACAATACTCTAGCATCGTCATTTAAATTACATGGTATATGATTGCCAAACGACTCAACCGCCTGCATACCTACACCGATACTCAATGTCTGCTTGCGAAAATACTCGTCTACATAAATCCCCATCCTTTCGGTACTTGTTAATATACTATCCGGACGATACCCTGCCACGCCTTCTGATGTCCGCATACTCATGATAGACGTCGCTCGCCTCCGGTGACTCTGCGCACGCAAAACAAAAGCGGACGGACGGTGTCCCCACAGCGCCGCTTCGACCCCACTAGTAATTCTGGCTCCGTTAAAACCTTCGTCGTGTAATGAGCATAACGTACTCCTTAGTGTCTCAATCTCTGCCACTGGATAAAAGGCTCTGGGGAGATAACACGCATCGAGTTGGCTTTGCTGAAACCAGAACGCAAGTTATAATCTACTTTGTTCTGTTCAATGAAGAATTCGCGGACTTAATTAAGTGGTGGGATAATGATGGGAAACGTTAAGTCCGCCACTTAATTATGTTATCACTATCCTTACTGCTTCTCCACGCTCTTTCCCACACCTGCCTAAATACTTGTCTCACTTCTGCCTTCTGTAATAGACACGTTCATTTTCCAAAACCTTGAAAAAAACTTTGGCAACCCATCCCATGACAAGTCGGCTATTACCGCACGATGGTCTGTACACCCGACACACTCCTCTCGACGTATATATACGATCGAGGTGCGCCGCATACCCCCGCCGAACAAATGTATGCGCCACGCCTCCTACTACGTCGCCGCCAACATCAATGAGACCGACGTTACGTAACAGGTCTCCTAATTCAGGTAATAAGACTCCCCTCCCTTGCGGTTCAACGTCTTTACGTCGAACTACGCAGTTCCAGTCTGCCACCCACGACGGTAATGACTGGGAGCGAATGCAGATGGTAACTTAATAGGGGCCCAGGGAAGGAATCATTCATTTTTTTTTGTTTTTGGTTCAATTTCAATGAACGTTGATACTGTGAATTAACCAGCATTTTCACACTTTACCAATATTTGTGAATTAACTTTGTGTTGCAAAATTGCAAGATATTGCAAAATTTTATGTAGAGTGGGAGGGTATAAAACCCTCCCTGCTCCAGAAAATTGGTAAGACATACAATGTTCTAGTCAACATCAGATAAAAGATAAAGAGTTAGATTATCTTTATTTCAGTTTCTTTTGAGAGAAATGTCAATAGATTGTATTAAAAAAAACAAAAAAAAATTGTGTTTTTTTTAAGGACTTTTTTGGGAGGAAAAAAATCAATAAAAACAAAACAGTAGGCCATATCTAAAATCAATGCTGAAATTGTAATAGAACCATCATTGCTCAATAACATATGAAAAAATCATGACACTCCTATAAATACTCTTCTCAAGTAAGGGAAAATAATGCCAATAACTTATTCCTGTTTTATTCACAGTTTTGTTATATGTAAAACTCTATGGAAATGGCGTACCAAATTTGACCGTGTTGCACACCCAACATTTGTTGACAGCCCTCTGGCTACTGAGGCAACATCTCTCGCTCTGCTCACTCTAGTCCTCACACAAGTTACCATGTAGACTATTTTGAATGAAACAATCATCAAAATCGTTATTTTTGGAGTAAAAACAAACAAACAAAAAAAAACTATTATCAACAGGCCCTCTTGATTACAGGAAAAATAAAAGAAATTTACATCTTTGGAAAAACATACTTAGAAATATGATACAGAAAAGCTGATTACATCAACATGTAGCCAGAATTATGCACTATTTTTTGGTAAGAAAATATTATTTTCCATAATTTTTAAGGTTCAATGTTTTTACCCCTCATAAATAGCGCCTCAGCCCCTTAAGGAGTCACGGTAAAACCGTAATTTGACCCGCGAATCGCTTTCGGCCGGCCCATATACGCCGATGAAACACACAGTTATGGTACCCCACCTCTCATCTATGTGAATAACCCTACCGTCAATCCTACTTCCCATCGCAATACATGGAACGGGCTTAACTCCCTAATACAAATCGCCACGCTGCCTTTCAATATTGAGGAATTTGTTCCATACACACTATAACCATCCACCTGCAATTTATCAACCTCACGAAAATTGTGTTCTTGTATGAACACCACATCAGCGCCACACCGGTGCAAAAACCCTTCAACAGCACATCTTTTATCGCTATCACACATTCCGTTAGCATTTAGAGTTGATGGAGGTTGTGTACATGTCTCTTCATACACATTCGACACTACCGATACTTTCGTATATAATATATCACTTGTCTCTGCACTATGACATTGGCTGATCGAGTCACCAATACCAGGATATAAATATACACTATAAATGTCCTGTCCCGGGGTTTCAACCCATTGTTTCTTGCCGGGCCTTTGTCCGGGGGTGACGATATCGTCACTCCCTGCCGACACGGCGTTCCTCTCTCGCGACGTACTTTCTGCTACGAGACTCGTCGTGGGCGATGCCTGAGCGTGAACGCTCACCAGCAACTCTATGACGGCTACAGGCGTACCAACATCACTGATGTCTGGATTAAGTGGACCTACACTTAAATTTATGTCTGGAACGTACTCTCTGCACTCGTTGTAGGAGATGCCTCAAGGCCTATGTCCCATACATGAAAGGCCACGTCGTCTCCGTCAGAGTGAGTATCACTTTGATTTGATTGCTGAGGATTGCCTGGCCGTGTATACCCCCAATGATGTTGGTAACGTCACACATGTTGAATCTTTTGACGCTGCTAAAAACACTTCGTCACTCCATGCGTCAGTGGACTTCCGCTTTTTCGTTTCACCACCGACCTGGCCATCACCAGGTGTCGACGAAGGGGGTTCTTGACGGTCCACTCCCGGTCGCCTTTGCTTCTCACACTGTGCAGCCACGTGACCTACTGACTCACATAGTCCACACATTCGTGGTTGGCCAGCATACATGATGTACAACTGTGTCTTAAAAGCGTCTAACATTACGTACGATGGTATCGGTGCTTTTAGCGACATTTTGATCATATACGTGCCTTCTGGAAGCCCCTCGTATGGTCTGCTTGTCCACCGGCCCATCATTGTAGAACAGACATTCCCATATGCCTCGAAAGCTGTCCTATGTCATAGTTGTCTGCCTCATAAGGGACGTTTCATGCACAGACCCTCGTGTACGACCTGGACACGTCATGTAGACTAGGGATGTATCGGATGTAAAAAATTTAGATATCCGGTATGCGGATGTGTATACAGATGTCTTACTCATTTTACGGATGCGAATGTAGATGCAGATGTAAGAAATTGTGCGGATGTTCCGCGGATGCGGATGTAAGAAATTGTGTGGATGTTCCACGGATTTCGGATGCGGATGTATATATGGATATCTGTTTGCTGTGAAATACGGATGTAAGAAATTGTGCGGATGTTCCGCAGATGCGGATGCAAATATCCGATACATCACTAATGTAGACACACTTCAATAGCTGGTGTGACCAGGCAACGAGCGTCTTCAAAATTTGCCACTACCCTCTCGTACGCACTGGACGTAAATTTGACGAAGATTCTCTTAACTCTGTTGAGGGATATTCCACACAACTCGCTATTCTCGATGGCATATGTCTCACGCAAGATCTGCAGAAGTAAAACTGGTATGGAAGGACCCATCAGGGACCCATGGGTTAACTCTACACAGTGTTCTTGCGACGCTGGCTACTCTCCGCCATATTGGCTACCAACTATTGGTATAGGAGAAAACCACAAGACGGCAGCACAGGGGAACAACCTCTCGCTGCGAGAGCTGTGCACAGAATGTGCGCAATTTAATTTAGCCTAATCCAACTAAATATATTTATATAGGTTTATAATAATTTAATAATAAACAAACACAATGAAATATATTTTTTTCGTTAGTTTCAAAATGATTTTTGCGAAATTATTGCATACACAAATTTTCGCTAGCCCTATTAGGCAAGAAATGCATTGTTATTTAAGCCAAAATCGCAAGTTTTACCTATTCGGCACGACATATATATAGTGGCAAGAGCACACAGTCTTAATGATACATTATACAACAAAAGAATACAGTTGTAATGACACAGTATACCAGAGTATAATGAGTGACTTTGTAAATGGTCCAAGTCGAACCGAAACGTCGTCGTAAGCTCCTCTCTTCTATATGCGGGTTATTTGTGTACCAGAGTATACAATAGTAATGATACATTATACAAGGAGGCACAGTAATAATGATACATTATACAAATAGGCAGTAATAATGATACATTATACAAGGAGGCACAGTAATAATGATACATTATACAAATAGGCAGTAATAATGATACATTATACAAGGAGGCACAGTAATAATGATACATTATACAAGGAGGCACAGTAATAATGATACATTATACAAGGAGGCACAGTAATAATGATACATTATACAACAAGAATACATAGTTGTAATAATGTATACAACACTCCATTGGTTGTGAGATGTAGCAGTAATGTATACAACAGTTGCAACACTGTTGTGAAGTGTTGCAGTGATATATACAACAGTTGCAACACTGTTGTGAAGTGTTGCTGTGATGTATACAACAGTTGCAACACTGTTGTGAAGTGTTGCAGTGATTTATACAACAGTTGTGTGAGGGAAAAGTTCATTAGATAGGAGTAGTGAAAGTATAAATGTATGGTGGTGATAGTTTGTTGGGCAGTCTGCTTGTTCAGTTAGGGTGGGTACATAGTTCCAGCTATCCCCCCCCTCCCCTCCTGCACCCGGTGGGAGGTGACGAGTGCGCCTCCGACCTGTGGTTAGTCACAAGACTTGCGACTCACATCGATTCTGTGTTCATTCCACTCTTGTCTAATTTATAATGTTTTTGGGATTAAGTTGATCTGAAGAGCTTCACTCTTGTTTAGGGTTTTAGACTTAAATTTATTCCTGCCTTGTGTTGAATTTAATGTTATATCATTTTTTAATGCTTACCATTTCTTTTAAAGGCCGTAAGCCTTTGTAGCTGTATTTTTTCTTCATTTTAGCCTTGATTGTCGGCTCAGGTCATCCGGCTCGTGCGGGATTAAGATAATGGCAGCAGTGATCTGGCAAAGATCAGGAGACTTCACCTGCACCTCTCTGCCTACACTGGTCCCTCCCCCCTCTTTCCACACATAGCCGACCACCCAGTCAGATACACACCATTCATGGTGGTTCTTGACTGGCTACTTAACTGGTCGAACATTGTGGTGCTCAGAGGATCAGTCAACGTCTCCTCGACAGAATATATAAACGTGTTGGGGACATTGTCGAGTCTCGACCAGCTGTGACCCCCCTCCCTCATCAACAATGGCTTGGAGTTCCAGAACAATTCAGAGCGATGTGCCCAGAACATCGGCACGGCACCATTTTACACGACTTGACATCATTGTTTATATATTAGCTTTGGATCACTAATTATTCATAAATTTCATTTTTTATAAAGTAGGATTAATTTCCTGGTTAATTGTTTTACATTATTTACTGATGTTTATTATAACAGAATTGTTTATCTTGTTATTGAATTTTCTTTTTATTTCCATAAGGAGGAACCAGCCTTGTCAAATGCTCTGAGGGTGTGACAGGTCTGAGCGAACCTTCACAAGTTGCAACACTTGTGAAGTTGTAGTAAGGCAATGGTTTCTTTCTACCACGTAACTTCTACGTCTAATGTAGCTCAACAATGAGTCATGGCCAAGTGCGTTAAAAATCACACTGCCTCTTGAACAGCTCTACCACAGGAGCTATGAATCGACCCCTGCAACCACAAATAGGTGAGTACTTCTTCCTTCCTCTACTTCCCACACCAACCAAGACTGGCAGAACGCTTCGCTACTATACGCAATGCGGTATGGTACGGTTGATTTTTTTGTTATAAAAGTATCGTACACAATTACGTTACGGAATTTCTGACAAGTACAAAAAAAAGTAAAAACAATAAGGTACCGTACTGGCAGACTTGAGGGCAACACGAAGCAGTGTCAGGAAAGTATAGTAGTTGACTGGACAGTAAGAGCCAACTATGTGGATACTTTCCCTGCCTCCTAAACACTACTTCCGTCTACCTCCTCTAGTTACTTCCTCTAGGCTGGAGAGATAGGGAGAGACGGGGAAGCTAAAAATCTTTAACCCCTACATTCAGGTTATAATACCTTGAACCTAGTTCTTGGACCTGTCCATAGCTCTAGGATCAAAATTTATTTGTTTTCAAATCTTTTATCAACGTCAGCAAACACACGGAAGAGTTTGATCTCTTATAAGTAATGTATTTGAAGGTTATTATTCTTGGCTTTAAACTACAATACTTTTCCTCTCATAAATTTTAACCATATCAAAGGTAAGGTTTTTATTTTTACTTATTAAAGAAGGGAGAAAGAGAGGTAAATTAGGAGAACGAGGGAGAGCAAGGAAAAAGATAGCGAACGAACGAGGGTTAACAGGAAGATTTAAGTAGATTGCCCCCTTCCCTCTTTCGACAACATTAATCGCCCTCACCCATTTATATTACACAGCCTTCCGCAGAATCTAGCCAGGTATGAGAGGGCGTTATTTGAAGTGTGTGAAGGCTGTTTCGGGGGTCAACGCCCCCGCGGCCCTGACCCAGACCAGGGACAGGTTCATATTAACTCGCGTCAATGTTCTACAAGATAATTCATGTGTTGTCACTGCTTCACCTCGCTAAATATTACCTCATCCATTGTAAGTCAAGGAAATAAATATACACAAACTGTAATAAAAATTCATACAATATAAACATTATTAAATTTCTATTTTTATCAATTTGATTTTATATATAACGAAAAAAGTAAACATTAAATATTTATAAAATCTTTCAGGGAATATTCTCAGAAAATACTTTATAGTACATGCGAAAAAAACAGTGTTATGCAGACGTTTAAACAGTCAGTATCATAATTTAGATGCTTTGTTTATATGAGAGCGTGGATGAGATATCAACAAATTTTGTTGAAAATAAGAAAGTTTTGGAGTGAGATTAATAAGTTGAGAGAGCCTAGGGAACGAATAGATATGTTAGTTAAAAATAGGAGACGAGAGTTATTAAATGGAGAGTTAGAGGTATCGGGAAGATGGTGGGAATATTTTGAGGAATTGTTAAATGTTGATGAAGATAGGGAAGCTGTGATTTCGTGTATAGAACAAGAAGGAATAACATCTTATAGGAGTGAGGAAAAACCAGTTGTGATTGTGGGGGAAGTGCGTGGGGCAGTGGGTAGAATGAAAGGTGGTAAGGCAGCTGGGATTGATAGGATAAAGATAGAAATGTTAAAAGCAGGTGGGGATATAGTTTTGGAGTGGTTGGTGCTATTATTTAATAAATGTATGGAAGAGGGTAAGGTACCTAGGGATTGGCAGAGAGCGTGTATTGTTCCTTTGTATAAAGACAAAGGGGACAAAAGTGTAAAAATTATAGGAGAGTGAAAGAATTATGAGTAAGACGGAAAGCAGGACAGCAGATGAACAAGGAGGCTTTAGGAAAGGTAGGGGGTGTGTAGACCAAGTGTTTGCAGTGAAACATATAGGTGAACGGTATTTAGATAAGGGTAAAGAGGTTTTTGTGGCATTTATGGATTTGAAAAAGGCATATGATAGGGTGGATTGGGAGGCACCGTGGCAGATGTTGCAAATGTATGGAATAGGAGGTAGGTTACTGAAACCAGTGAATAGTCTTTACGAGGATAGTGATGCTCAGGTTAGAGTATGTAGGCGAGAGGGATTATTTCCCAGTAAAAGTGGGCCTTAGACAAGGATGTGTGATGTCACCGTGGTCAGTATATTTATAGATGGAGTTGGTGTTGACAAGAGGTGTGGCGTTAATAGATAAAGAATCTAACACAAAGTGGGAGTTGTCACAGTTGCTCTTTGCTGATGACACTGTGCTTTTGGGAGATTCTGAAGAGAAGTTGCAGAGGTTGGTTGATGAGTTTGGTAGGGTATGTAAAAAAAGGAAATTAAAAGTGAACATAGGAAAAAGAAAGGTGATGAGGATAACGAAAAAATTAGATAACGGAAGATTGGATATCAGATTGGAGGGAGAGAGTATGGAGGAGGTGAATGTGTTCAGATATTTGGGAGTGGACATGTCAGCGGATGGGTCTATGGAAGATGAGGTGAATCATAGAACTGACGAGGGGAAAAAGGTGAGTGGTGCATTTAGGAGTCTGTGGAGACAAAGAAATTTATCCATGAAAGCATAGAGGGGAATGTATGAAAGTATAGTTATACCAACGCTCTTGTATGGGTGTGAGGCATGGGTTGTGAATGTTTCAACAAGGAGAAGGCTGGAGGCAGTGGAGATGTGTCTAAGGGCAATGTGTGGTGTGAATATAATACAGAGAATCCGTAGTTTGGAGATTATGAGGATGTGCGGGATTACCAAAACTATTATCCAGAGAGCTGAGGAGGGGTTATTGAGATGGTTTGGACATGTAGAGAGGATGGAACGAAATAGAATAACTTCGAGAGTGTATAGATCTGTAGTGGAGGGAAGGCGGGGTAGGGGTTGGCCTAAGAAAGGTTGGAGGGAGGGGGTAAAGGAGGTTTTGTGTGCGAGGGCCTTGGACTTCCAGCAAACATGCGTGAGCGTATTAGGAGCGAATGGAGACAAATGGTTTTTAGGACTTGATGTGGTGTTGGAGTGTGAGCAAGGTAACATTTATGAAGGGATTCAGGGAAACCGGCAGGCCGGACTTGATTCCTGGAGATGGGAAGTACAGTGACAGCATTCTGAAGGAGGGGCGTTAATGTTGCAGTTTTATAACTGTAGTGTAAGCATGCCTCTGGCAAGACAGTGATGGATTGAATGATGATCAAAGATTTTCTTTTTCAGGCCACCCTGCCTTGGTGGAAAACGGCCGATGTGTTTAATAATAAAAATATTTTTTATATGCATCAGTTATATACTGTATGGCGTATATTATTCTTATGTATCTTGTTTCTTTTGTGCACAATATTATATTTATCTAATGCCATAAATTTATATTGTTCTCGGTTGGGAAGACACTGGTAATATTTTATATTTGGTTATTTATTATGACGCAGTTATGTAAGATACTTAACAGGACGCCAGCATAACGGCAGCTCCAACAAGCTGTAGCTTGCTCACCTCTGTTCCAATACTCACATTGCTTGGCTAGCACCAGGAAGAGGGTGTGGCCTCCTTACTTGTCTCACTGCGATCATATATTAAATTTTTATTTTGTGTTCTTTTTTATGTTTTGTGTGGATGAGCGACGTTTCTGTGATGCTTTGCTTAACCTTGCCAGCATCAAGGAAGCTTCTAAAAAAAAATCTGGAGTGAGGGCTGCCTATGTGACTCAGCTCACTTTGTTACAACTAGTACTTTCAAGTGTTTTGACGTGCTCTTATTTTCGCTTCTGAGTGCTTACTCATAAATTTGTATCCATACACGACTCTAGTGGTGAGTCAATTTATGTACTGGTGTTCTTGTGAATTCACAAGGTTCATATTTAAGTTGTACTTGGCTTTCTTTTGATTGTCTCTATATCTTTGCTGTCCAGAGCCTTGTTCTAGATTTTCAACGTTGTGTGCTGTGTATTAGCACAGTCAGCATCGTAACTGGAACTTTGTTGTGGTATCGGGAACTTTGCCTGACGTTAGCTACTGTTGTTCCACGTATGCTCTCGTGAGTCAAGTTGTTTGCTAATATTTCACAACGTTGTTTCCATCTTGGACACGTTAATCATGGTATGGATCAGGTTTACATTATATGTGATATATATACCATTATATTTACGTCACGATGTACAAAGTGTAATCAGTCATTTCAATTATTTACCGTAAATAATGTATTGTAAATACACTTAAACATTATATTAATTGAGAATTGAGCTAGATCACTGGAGTCTACCTGGAGGGTGTTCCGGGGGTCAACGCCCCCTCGGCCCGGTCCATGACCAGGCTTCGTGTAGAGGAATGGTTCAGAGAACCGACAAGTTGATAAATTAGACACATATGCAACACTTGGGTATCTTTATTGAGGAAACGTTTCGCCACACAGTGGCTTCATCAGTCCATACAAAGAAGAATCGTGAAGAACAGGAGGAGTTTGAGGTAATCAGTCCCTCAACCTTGAGTCGATGTAGTCAGTCCATCAATCTAGAAAAGAATACAGCATATGTGCGAAGAAGTAGCTTATATACCGTAGGCAGGAGAGGTGCAGCAGTCGTAGGTGATGTCACATTTGACCAATGTGGAAGTAGGTCGTGCCCAAGGGTTAGGCAAATGAAGAATTCCCTGTATTAAGATCCCAAGATGTTGCTGTGTCAGACAGGATGTAGAGGAATGGTTCAGAGAACCGACTGCTGCACCTATCCTGCCTACGGTATATAAGCTACTTCTTCGCACATATGCTGTATTCTTTTCAAGATTGATGGACTGACTACATCGACTCAAGGCTGTGGGACTGATTACCTCAAACTCCTCCTGTTCTTCACGATTCTTCTTTGTATGGACTGATGAAGCCACTGTGTGGCGAAACGTTTCCTCAATAAAGATACCCAAGTGTTGCATTTGTGTCTAATTTATCACCAGGCTTCGTGGTGGATCAGACCCTGATCAACCAGGCTGTTACTGCCGGCAGCACGCAATCCACAACCCGGCTGGTGAGGTACTGACTTTAGGTATCTGTCCAGCTTCTTGAAGACAGCCAGTTGTTTATTGATAATATTCCTTATGTATATTGGGTGCCAGGTGAACAGTGTTGGGCCCCTGAGACTTGTTGTGTTATCTCTTAGTGCACTCACGGTTGCCCAGCTTTTCATTGGGGGGATGCTGCACCGCCTGCCAAATCTTTTGCTTCCATAGGGAGTGATTTCCGTAAGCAGATTTGGGACTAGTCCCTCTAGGATTTTCCAGGTTTTAATCATGTATCTTTCTCGCCTGTGGTCCAAGGAGTATAGGATAAGTGACTTCAAACGGTCCCAGTAATTGAGGTGCTTAACTGTACCGACACGTATAGTGAAAGTTCTTTGCATATTCTCCAGATATGCAACTTGGTATTTGACTTGTCAACTTCTTAGACATTTTATGATTTGTCTATAATAATAAGAAAGAGTTAAGCTCGCATTGTTTGTAGTAAAATTATACAGTGTCAGTTAAATACCGATCTTCATATTGAAACCTTCATACAGATGTGTTACTGTGAGTCAGATAGAAGGATTCCTTGCAATAGCACAAATATGTAGAATTAAAATCCTTTTACCAATACTTAAGGAAACAAAAGAAGTCTACATTTGGGAGGAATAACATGTTCTCGTGTATTATTTCTGTGTAGAGGATGCGAATGAACAATGGACTTTTCTTAGCAGGTTAGTCAGCGCTATGACAAACACTATCCCCTTTGAAAAAAATGTTTTGGCGCCGCCAGCTGATTATACGACCTATAACCTTTCGTCACCAGAATACTTGGCTTGTTTGTTTGCCCATTTCTGACAGCGAGAAATGGTCCATAAAGCGCAGTGTTGGTTGTGTACACAGGTGCAGACCCCACGTGAGGCCAGCACAGGCAAGTATCACAGATGGAATACGTGTGTGGTCAACATTTCTGAGTGTAACAAGCCAAGGCGCCTCTACGATGATGGCGGCTCCAATGTCCAGTAGTAGAGGCTGATGGCGGCTCCAATGTCCAGTGGTAGAGGTTGATGGCGGCTCCAATGTCCAGTAGTAGAGGCTGATGGCGGCTCCAATGTCCAGAAGTAGAGGCTGATGGCGGCTCCAATGTCCAGAAGAAGAGGCTGATGGCGGCTCCAATGTCCAAGGGTTGCGGCTGATGGCGCTTCAGTGCCTAAGGGCTGCGACTGATGGCGGCTCTGAATCCATATTGGTAAAACACAATACCACCAACATTTTCACTTTTTAACTAGAAAGCTGAACCAGAGTCACTGTAACACCCAAACTAAAGGCACGAGCTGGATGTGGAGGACTGGAAGCAAACATTATACACAGTTTTAAGAGCAAGTGATAAAGGTCTCAGAAGACCAACTGAAAGTTAAGAGACAGTCCAGTGGTCGAGTCTTGACCGACGCAAACACCTCGGAGAGTACACACAGAAATCTATTCCTCTTTTCTCATCTGTCGTCTAGAAATGCCAAAAGTGTCTAATGTGATATAAAAAGTTTAAAGATTCCTGTGGGTTGGCTTAGAAGGCATGACCATCACGCTTTATCACAATTAACATTTCGCAAAAGTAAGAGAGCTAAGTACACACTCCTCTATCCTGTTTGTTCAGTATGTCCTAGCTAGTTGATGATGAACACTAAAGGCCAATACACACGCCTCTACCCTAGTTATCCTTGTAGCCTCCACAATCTGACACGATAACTTTCTTCATAGTTATACCTAACTAGGAAATCCTGAGTACACACATCTTTTACAAAAACACATCTAGCAATATACAAAGATTCCAGAAGTAAACGGCTTTTAGGAACACACACTTTCTAAGAATACATACAGCTTCTAAGAATAAACAGAGCTCCTAGGAATACACACAGCTTCTAGGAATACAGAGTCCTTTTCCTAACATCGTCGCACGTGGTGTCCTGTGGATATTAACATTGTGGGAATATTAACACTGTGGGGATATCAACACTGTGGGGATACCAACACTGTGGGGATACTAACACTGTGGGGATACCAACACTGTGTGGATACCAACACTTTGTGGATACCAACACTGTGGGGATACCAACACTGTGGGGATACCAACACTGTGGGGATACCAACACTGTGGGGATACCAACACTGTGGGGATACCAACATTGTGGGGATACTAACTGGGGATCAGCTTCAAGACTGCATCAAAGATCAGTTAAGAAAATATTTACCCACAATGAAAAGGATGATGAGTTGGACAGATCTTCAACAACCAAACAAATGGACATAATTAAACATCATTACTCCCCATTTGTAGTAATTACTCCTCATTTGTTACTCAAAAAATAGCGACGATGGGGAGTGCCCGTGAGTAAGAAACTCAATTATTATGGTCATGAAGCATAGAGGAGATACAGTCAGGAAGCATGGTGGAGAGGTAGTCAGGAAGCATGGTGGAGAGGTAGTCAGGAAGCATGGGGGGAGAGGTAGTCAGGAAGCATGGTGGAGAGGTAGTCAGGAAGCATGGGGAAGAGGTAGTCATGAAGCATGGGGAAGAGGTAGTCAGGAAGCATGGGGAAGAGGTAGTCATGAAGCATGGGGGAGAGGTAGTCAGGAAGCATGGGGAAGAGGTAGTCATGAACCATGGGGGAGAGGTAGTCAGGAAGGAGAGGAAAGCCCTAATACCCTGGAAAAAGGATCACAAGAAACACTGAAGTTTTAAGTTGTAAGTGATGGGTGTCTTAGGTAAACAACCTAAATACCGTCTTAGCCTTGTAACACATTATACTGCGCTATCCATGTAACACACACACACATATCTCTCTCTCTCTCTCTCTCTATATATATATATATATATATATATATATATATATATATATATATATATATATATATATATATATATATATTTATATATGCAAACAAAGTCTGAAAAAATGGCGAAATTCCAAGCGCTGATAATGTGAGAAGTCGCCAAAGCGCTTAGAATTTCATTAAGTTTTCACAGTGATTGTTCTGCATATTATGATATCTGTTTACTGTGATCTTATTGCATTAGTCTTGTATAACACTGTCCTAGTCTTGTATAACACTGTCCTAGTCTTGTATAACACTGTCCTAGTCTTGTATAACACTTTCCTAGTCTTGTATAACACTGTCCTAGTCTTGTATAACCCTGTCCTAGTCTTATATAACACTTTCCTAGTCTTATATAACACTTTCCTAGTCTTGTATAACACTTTCCTAGTCTTGTATAACACTTTCCTAGTCTTGTATAACACTGTCCTAATCTTGTATAACACTGTCCTAATCTTGTATAACACTTTCCTAGTCTTGTATAACACTTTCCTAGTCTTGTATAACACTTTCCTAGTCTTGTATAACACTTTCCTAGTCTTGTATAACACTTTCCTAGTCTTGTATAACACTGTCATAGTCTTGTATAACACTGTCCTAGTCTTGTATAACACTTTCCTAGTCTTGTATAACACTGGCATAGTCTTGTATAACACTTTCCTAGTCTTGTATAACACTGCCCTGGTCTTGTATAACATTGTCCTAGTCTTGTATAACACTGTCCTAGTTTTGTATAACACTGTCCTAGTCTTGTATAACACTTTCCTAGTCTTGTATAACTCTGTCCTAGTCTTGTATAACACTGTCCTAGTCTTGTATAACACTTTCCTAGTCTTGTATAACACTGTCCTAGTCTTGTATAACACTGTCCTAGTCTTGTATAACACTGTCCTAGTCTTGTATAACACTTTCCTAGTCTTGTATAACATTGTCCTGGTCTTGTAAAAACAGTCCAAGTCGTGTAAAACAATATATACATTGCATACTGACATATAAAACAAGGTAGGTACATAAAACGGAGTACAATTTTTTTTCGACAATGGATTTTAGGTAAAAATCTGCCATATTAATCTCCGGTAGACAGGAAACAAAGTTCGGATTTTTTAGTTTTAAACCTCAACTCTGTGTTTACTTGACCTGTATTATTATTGAACTTTGCTAATAGTTCTGTGTTGCTATTATAGTTCCTTGATAATAGTACTGTGTTATTATTGTACTTTGTTAATAGTATTTATTGTACCTTGTTAATAGTACTTATTGTACCTTGTTAATAGTACTGTGTTGATATTATTGTACCTTGTTACTAGTACTGTGTTATTATTGTACTTTGTTATTAGTACTGTAATTATTATACCTTGTTACTAGTACTGTGTTATTATTATACTTTGTTACTAGTACTGTGTTATTATTATACCTTGTTACTAGTACTGTGTTATTATTGTACCTTGTTACTAATAATGTGTTATTATTGTACATTGTTACTAGTAATGTGTTGTTATTATTGTACCTTGTTACTAGTACGTTGTTATTATTGTACCTTGTTACTACTACTGTGTTGTTATTATTGTACTTTGTTACTAGTACTGTGTTATTATTGTATTTTGTTACTAGTATTGTTATTATTGTACCTTGTTACTAGTACTGTATTGTTATTATTGTTACTTGTTACTAGTACAGTGTTTTTATTATTGTACCTTGTTACTAGTACTGTGTTTTTATTATTGTACCTTGTTACTAGTACTGTGTTATTATTGTACCTTGTTACTAGAACTGTCTTGGTATTATTGTACCTTGTTACTAGTACTGTGTTGTTATTGTACCTTGTTACTAGTACTGTGTTGTTATTATTGTATCTTGTTACTAGTTCTGTGTTATTATTGTACCTTGTTACTAGTACTGTGTTGTTATTATTGTACCTTGTTACTAGTACTGTGTTATTATTGTACCTTGTTACTAGTACTGTCTTGGTATTATTGTACCTTGTTAATAGTACTGTGTACTTTCACTAATCTCTCTCTCTCTCTCTCTGTCTTTATGTCCGTTCATTGCCATGTCCGTGTAGTGGTCGTTATGTCCGTACAGTGGTCGTTATGTCCGTGCAGTAGTCGTTATGTCTGTGCAGTGGTCGTTATGTCCGTGCAGTGGTCATGTTCGTGTAGTCGCTTTAAACGGGTGGTCGTTTCAAGCAAGATGTCGTTTTACACGGATGGTGGTCGTTTTAGTGATGTTGTTTACACGGATTGTCGTTTCACACGGGTGGTCGTTCTACACGAGTGGTCATTTTACGTAGGTGGTCGTCTTTTTACATGGGTGGTAGTGGTCTTACGTAGGTGGCTGTCGTTTTATGCGGGTGATCGTTTTACATGGTTGGTGGTCGTTTTACACCGGTGGTGGTCGTTTTAAGCAATCATCGCTCAATGGTCGTCTGCAATTAACGTTTTTTAAATACAATTTAGACAAAATTCACTTGAAACACAATTCCGACATCACAAGTCAGCTGAAGCACAATTCCGACAACACAATTCAGCTGAAGCACAATTCCGACAACACAATTGAACTGAAACACAATTCAGACAACACAATTCAAATTAAATACAATTCAGACAACACAATTCAGCTGAAACAATTAAACTGAAACACAATCAGACAACAGAATTCAGCTGAAACACAACTCAGGCATCAAAAAATTAAACTGAAACACAATTCAGTTGAAACACAATTCAGAGAACAGAATTCAGCAGAAACACAATTCAGTTGAAATACAATTCAGATAACACAATTCAGCTGAAACATAATTCAGACAACACAGTTCAGTTGAGACACAATTCGGACAACAGAATTCAGCTGAAATAATTCAGAAGACAAAATTAAGCTGAAACACAATTCAGACAACAGAATTCAGCTGAAACACAATTTAGACAACAGAATTTAGTTGAAACACAGTTCAGCTGAAACACAATTCGGACAACACAATTCAATTGAAATACAATTCAGACAACATAATTCAGCCGAAAAACAATTCAAACAACATAATTCAGCTGAAACATAATTCAGACAACATAATTCAGTTGAAACACAATTCAGACAAAAGAATTCTGTTGAAACACAATTCAGACAACAGAATTCAGTTTAAACACAATTCAGACAACAGAATTCTGTTGAAACACAATTCAGACAACAGAATTCAGTTTAAACAATTCAGACAACAGAATTAAGTTGAAACACAATTCAGACAACACAGTTCAGTTGAAACACAATTCAAACAACACAATTCAGTTGATACAATTCCTTCAAACTCTAATTTCCTGATACAATATTTCAGACATTTATTTTATATGTAAATTTAATTGAACTACATCAGCCACTTGATGAAAAAAATAATTACCAGAAGAAAAAAAGTGTAATTTGGACAAAACAATTAACAAGTAACAATTAATTGTTAACAAATGACAACAATCAACAACTAACAATAACAATTAGCAACTAACAATTAACAACAATCAACAACTAACAATTAACAACAATCAACAACTAACAATTAACAACAATCAACAACTAACAATTAACAATAACAATCAACAACTAACAATAACAATCAACAACTAACAATTAACAACAATCAACAACTAAAAAGTAACAACAATCAACAACTAACAATTAACACTAACAATTAGCAACTAACAATTAGCAACTAACAACCATCAATTAACAACTAACAGTTTAAAACCATCTGGAGAAGGAAAAAACAGAGTTTCAAATCCGATTTTTTTTAAACACGTTTTTTTCTTTGCAACATTGTGGAAACATTACGGCCATTTTTACCAACAGTCAATAAACAACGCAATGTTTATACTCAAATAATTTTCAAGCGAGAGAATTTTTTTTTTTTTGATGGGGTGGGGGTGGTAAATTTTTCGAGTGCGGTATTTCTTAGTGGTGGAAATAGGCAGCAATAAAGTAATGGAGGTGGTGGTGTCCGCCGCGTGAGTTCTCCCTGAGCGCTGGCGGCCATGACGACTCAGCTGGCAGATTAGAGCGCATCCTCCAGACCACTGCAACGCAACTTGAATAGATGACTCGAATTCCTTGACGTTGGGTACGAAGATCTTCAAGGAGGGGGAAGTTCCCTGGGGCCACACCACCACTACTATCACCACCAGGGTAGTGCTGAGGGTACCCTGGGTAAGCACCACCACCACCACCACCACCAGGGTAGTGCTGAGGGTACCTTGTGTAAGCACCACTACCACCATGGTAGTGCTGAGGTACCTGGGTAAGACCACCACCACCAGGTAGTGCTGAGGTACCTGGTAAACACCACACATGGTAGTGCTGGGTACCTGGTAAACACCACCACCAGGTAGTGCTGAGAGTACTCTGGGTAAGCACCACCACCACCATGGTAGTGCTGAGAGTACTCTGGGTAAGCACCACCACCACCATGGTAGTGCTGAGAGTACTCTGGGTAAGCACCACCACCACCATGGTAGTGCTGAGGGTGTGAAAATGGGCTGAGCGGGTAGCCACCACCCGTAGTGGGGTCCTGAAACACCACCACCAGGGTAGTGCTGAGGATACCCTGGGTAAGCACCACGAGGGTAGTGCTGAGCGCACCCTGGGTAAGCAGCACCAGGGCAGTGATTAGGGTACCCTGGAGCAGCACCAGTTGACTGGTAGACTACAACGGGGTGGTCAACCAAACACTGAGACACAATTTGTAGAAGGACTAAGTCTAACGATGAGAGAGGCGATGCAACCAAATAATCTAACCAAGGAATAGAGAAAGTGGCGACTCAACTAACGGAATAGCAGATATTTATATATTATAAAAATATAACTGGCCAAGGGGCCCCACAAGCTACCTTAATCACTCGAAGAGAAGATATATTTTATTTATTCATAAAGTAGGAAAAATAAAGGAACCAAGCCATATGGATGAGACACAATATAAACTTTATGTATTTATCAGTTCAAATAATATAAAGAAACAGAGCATATATACACAAGTTATAGATTATCATGAATATTGTGAGGTAGATGATGAGTCAAGTGCAGTCAAAGAAGCCTCTATAAACATTATATACACCTATAAATGAACTAATATACGTATACACCCATGAATAAACTATATATATATATATATATATATATATATATATATATATATATATATATATATATATACATATATTATATATATAAATTGATACACAGATATATATATGAAATACACGATAATAAGCACATACCTAAATATATACATACATAAATACATTCATACGGACAAACATACATACATAATCAAATACAGATACATATACATACACATACACGGTACATCTTCGAAGTTCAAATGTTTAGGTTGGGTCAGTAGGAACTAAGTGTTAGTTGTGGCAGTCCGAGGTGATTCCAAACACAGCCTACTGCTTCTGTCTGCTTCCTCGACAACTACTCTAGCATCGGGAAAATTCATCAGATGGTTTCCCTTGTTGCGGTGAACATTTCGGTGAACATTTCTGTGAACATTGCGGTGAACAATGCACACATTGTTCGCTGATCCTTGTGTTCAAGTACCTGGAGGTTTCACCTGGGTAAAACTTATCACACACTCCACATAGTATTATGTGGAGTGATGTTTTTAGTTGTGGATTACATTTTAACCAAGTGCTTAATGGTGTTGGAGGGTATGTTGGTACTTCTAATATTTGCTTTAGCTAAGAGTATATATACGTTAGTGTTTGTGTTATTGACTGGTAAAACAATATATCTGCTGGGGTTGTATTCTTGCCTGGTATTGTGCAGTATTTTCTCCTACAGTTGGTAATATTGTGCATAGCGAAGCTCTACGAAGGTTTTATTAATGTAATCGCATTTTTTTTGAGGAATACGGGAGGAACAAATCCTATAAGGTTTAAGCCACGTACCATAAGGCAGGTGGGCACGCCGAGTACACACATGCAGAACGTGCTAATTAAAATTGTTTCGCAATTCTGAATTTGCTTCGGGTCAACGCGTAGTTGAAGAGTACATACAAAAGGAACAGGAAGTGTACATTGTGCTGTTGTCAGCTATGTGTAATAAAGATATTAAACGCTTATTCCTAAAGTCAATAATGATAATTTCTATTTTAAAATACTTTACAGGAAATATTCTTATAACGAGCTGAGGTAAGATAACATTTAAATTATACACAAAAAGAATATTTGAGGAAAAAATGCAATCAATTGTGGAAATTAGGAAGGTGTGTTGAAGGAGTGTTGCAACTTGTGTTGCTTCTTTCATCTTACAAAGTCTTACTTACTGATTACAATATATATAGTATTAGTATTATATTCATGAGGAAGAGCTAAACTCGTAGGGGTCATACGGCTCCAGAGGAATGGGTGGTAGACAGGTTTCATTAAAGGGGAGGGTATCTCAAATTCCTTGAATCAAGAGCTCTCCACCAAGATCAAAGCAACCACTTGAGAGGCAGGGAGACCCAAACAGACAATGAGCGAAACGATACAGAAGTGTCTCTGTGGTTTGATATCATGGTGTAGTTCTTGTCTGATCTCATGAGGAACTCATCAGTGTCAAGTACACCACTCTCATGAGGAACTCATCAGTGTCAAGTACACCACTCTCATGAGGAACTTATCAGTGTCAAGTACACCACTCTCATGAGGAACTCATCAGTGTCAAGTACACCACTCTCATGAGGAACTTATCAGTGCCAAGTACACCACTCTCATGAGGAACTCATCAGTGTCAAGTACACCACTCTCATGAGGAACTCATCAGTGTCAAGTACACCACTCTCATGAGGAACTCATCAGTGTCAAGTACACCACTCTCATGAGGAACTTATCAGTGCCAAGTACACCACTCTCATGAGGAACTCATCAGTGTCAAGTACACCACTCTCATGAGGAACTCATCAGTGTCAAGTACACCACTCTCATGAGGAACTCATCAGTGTCAAGTACACCACTCTCATGAGGAACTTATCAGTGTCAAGTACACCACTCTCATGAGGAACTCATCAGTGTCAAGTACACCACTCTCATGAGGAACTCATCAGTGTCAAGTACACCACTCTCATGAGGAACTCATCAGTGTCAAGTACACCACTCTCATGAGGAACTCATCAGTGTCAAGTACACCACTCTCATGAGGAACTCATCAGTGTCAAGTACACCACTCTCATGAGGAACTCATCAGTGTCAAGTACACCACTCTCATGAGGAACTCATCAGTGTCAAGTACACAACTCTCATGAGGAACTTATCAGTGTCAAGTACACTACTCTCATGAGGAACTCATCAGTGTCAAGTACACCACTCTCATGAGGAACTCATCAGTGTCAAGTACACAACTCTCATGAGGAACTCATCAGTGTCAAGTACACCACTCTCATGAGGAACTCATCAGTGTCAAGTACACCACTCTCATGAGGAACTCATCAGTGTCAAGTACACCACTCTCATGAGGAACTCATCAGTGTCAAGTACACCACTCTCATGAGGAACTCATCAGTGTCAAGTACACAACTCTCATGAGGAACTCATCAGTGTCAAGTACACCACTCTCATGAGGAACTCATCAGTGTCAAGTACACCACTCTCATGAGGAACTCATCAGTGTCAAGTACACCACTGTCATGAGGAACTTATCAGTGTCAAGTACACCACTCTCATGAGGAACTCATCAGTGTCAAGTACACCACTGTCATGAGGAACTTATCAGTGTCAAGTACACCACTCTCATGAGGAACTCATCAGTGTCAAGTACACCACTCTCATGAGGAACTCATCAGTGTCAAGTACACCACTCTCATGAGGAACTCATCAGTGACAAGTACACCACTCTCATGAGGAACTTATCAGTGTCAAGTACACTACTCTCATGAGGAACTCATCAGTGACAAGCACACCACTCTCATGAGGAACTCATCAGTGTCAAGTACACCACTCTCCTGAGGAACTCATCAGTGTCAAGTACACCACTCTCATGAGGAACTCATCAGTGTCAAGTACACCACTCTCATGAGGAACTCATCAGTGTCAAGTACACCACTCTCATGAGGAACTCATCAGTGACAAGTACACCACTGTCATGAGGAACTCATCAGTGTCAAGTACACCACTCTCATGAGGAACTCATCAGTGACAAGTACACCACTCTCATGAGGAACTTATCAGTGTCAAGTACACTACTCTCATGAGGAACTCATCAGTGACAAGTACACCACTCTCATGAGGAACTCATCAGTGTCAAGTACACCACTCTCATGAGGAACTTATCAGTGCCAAGTACACCACTCTCATGAGGAACTTATCAGTGTCAAGTACACTACTCTCATGAGGAACTCATCAGTGTCAAGTACACCACTCTCATGAGGAACTCATCAGTGTCAAGTACACCACTCTCATGAGGAACTTATCAGTGCCAAGTACACCACTCTCATGAGGAACTTATCAGTGTCAAGTACACAACTCTCATGAGGAACTCATCAGTGTCAAGTACACCACTCTCATGAGGAACTCATCAGTGTCAAGTACACCACTCTCATGAGGAACTTATCAGTGTCAAGTACACCACTCTCATGAGGAACTCATCAGTGTCAAGTACACCACTCTCATGAGGAACTCATCAGTGTCAAGTACACCACTCTCATGAGGAACTTATCAGTGCCAAGTACACCACTCTCATGAGGAACTTATCAGTGTCAAGTACACCACTCTCATGAGTAACTCATCAGTGTCAAGTACACCACTCTCATGAGGAACTCATCAGTGTCAAGTACACCACTCTCATGAGGAACTCATCAGTGTCAAGTACACCACTGTCATGAGGAACTTATCAGTGTCAAGTACACCACTCTCATGAGGAACTCATCAGTGTCAAGTACACCACTGTCATGAGGAACTTATCAGTGTCAAGTACACCACTCTCATGAGGAACTCATCAGTGTCAAGTACACCACTCTCATGAGGAACTCATCAGTGTCAAGTACACCACTCTCATGAGGAACTCATCAAGGACAAGTACACCACTCTCATGAGGAACTTATCAGTGTCAAGTACACTACTCTCATGAGGAACTCATCAGTGACAAGCACACCACTCTCATGAGGAACTCATCAGTGTCAAGTACACCACTCTCCTGAGGAACTCATCAGTGTCAAGTACACCACTCTCATGAGGAACTCATCAGTGTCAAGTACACCACTCTCATGAGGAACTCATCAGTGTCAAGTACACCACTCTCATGAGGAACTCATCAGTGACAAGTACACCACTGTCATGAGGAACTCATCAGTGTCAAGTACACCACTCTCATGAGGAACTCATCAGTGACAAGTACACCACTCTCATGAGGAACTTATCAGTGTCAAGTACACTACTCTCATGAGGAACTCATCAGTGACAAGTACACCACTCTCATGAGGAACTCATCAGTGACAAGTACACCACTCTCATGAGGAACTCATCAGTGTCAAGTACACCACTCTCATGAGGAACTCATCAGTGTCAAGTACACCACTCTCATGAGGAACTCATCAGTGTCAAGTACACTACTCTCATGAGGAACTCATCAGTGACAAGTACACCACTCTCATGAGGAACTCATCAGTGACAAGTACACCACTCTCATGAGGAACTCATCAGTGTCAAGTACACCACTCTCATGAGGAACTCATCAGTGTCAAGTACACCACTCTCATCAATTAATGTCACAACAGTCAGAGGTAGCAGCACGTCCTCTTAGTAACAAACAGTATTTGAGGGGACTTGAGCTAGAGTTCGTCACGGCCATGCTAGCGGAAGATTCGTCTGTAAAAACTTGCATTTGTGGACACAGTGGTGTCTATGCTAACCTTCCTATGGTGTATAAATATACCTAGTTAGATGAATCTTATTGCAGCCAGCTGGCCCAGTGGATAACGCGTCGGTCTGGAGTTTTATGACTCTCTGATCGCGGGTTCTAACCCCACCCGTGGTATGGTTAGCATTTCATTGTTACAAAGACAGTCAAATGAGTGACTGAAGAAGAATCTCACGTAGTTTTTTCTACGGCGCTCACCGAGTCGCTGTTTTCTATTTACGCAGCAAAATATTTTACCGCCTTTGAATGAAACTCATGAACAAGACCACTAGTACATTATTCTTTGTTAAAACCATTAATGGCTTCTCAGAGAAGATGTTATTACATTACTGCTATACAGTGTTCACAAGTTCATAAATAAAATACATGTGAATCACCTGGGTAGCTTTATTGATACGCAGTCAAGAGAGCCAGGTGTTGGGCGTGTGTTATTCTTGCCAGGTACCATCATCGGTGACTTGGAAGAAAAGCGGACCATAAGAACGTTTCATCCAGTCTTGGGTGAAACATCGTGATAAAGGATTGCTCTACTACCAGTGTCTTTATTTCCACTTGTGGGTTCATGGCAGTGTTTACCCAGCAGCGGGCTACATAATAAAGAATTAATGTCATCTTTGCTCACAAGGTAATGACAGGACGACTTGCTTGCAAAAAAAAACAAAAAACAAAAAACCTCGTTAGCATCATAATCAGTAATAATACTCATTAGCATCGTCTTCTTTATTATCAACTTGACAAGTTTATCATCGTCACAGTAAAGCGTAAATATATAAAATAATACTTTAAATACTACATAGCATCAGAAGTGGAAGGTGGTGGGAAGGTTTGTGTGCGCTGGTGGTAGGTAGGTAGGTAGGTACTACGAAGGTAGGTAGGTACGTAACTAGGAAGGTACGTAGGTAGGTTGATTGGCTGGGTTAGAAGCTTACCGTACTGGCTGAAGGAGGGTCATAAAAGGTTGCATTACATAAAGGCATCATCAGTTAAAATTACTTTAATCCCTATTATAGGGATCAAAATAAACTGTCAATGACAAACACACACACACAGGATCTGTGACGCCACCCTTGCAACCATATACGTATAGGCGAGTACACACACACACACACACACACACACACACACACACACGCCCCCGGTGGCCTAGTGGGTAAAGCTCTTGCTTCACGCACGGAGGGGCCGGGTTCAATTCCCGGTGGGGCAGAAACATTTCGAAGTGTTTCCTTACACACACATACACACACACACATACATACAACAGGCCTAGTGTCTAATTGACATGTGCCTAGGACAAAATGGTAACTAACACACACACACACACACACACACACACCCACACACACCGTAAACTAAAGAAAGTGGATTTCCTGGAATAGAGAAGCTTGGTGAGCAGATGTGGTATTATGTGGTTGATTGCGCAGTGTGGTTGGGGGGGGATGGAAGGTACAATAAAGTCTATGCTAATCTTATGTTCTTTTTCGTAAACAACAACAAAACAATAGAATAACTCCCGGTAATACTTTCATGTAGAAAGTCAGGCATAAGTTGCTCCAAAAGCTAGTAGTTTGGTATGGAAAAATATATATTGATAATAAACCCTAGTGTCCCCGTCCTCCAACACCCCCACCCCTTTCCTTACCTTTCCTCCACTCCTTCCTCAACCCCTCCCCACACCTGCTCCACACAGAGTAACACATATACTTAAGGTACATCTCGCTGTTGCTAATTAAATGTCAACTGATAGTGAAGTGAGTGTGAATGTGTGTGTGTGTGTGTGTGTGTGTGTGTGTGTGTGTGTGTGTGTGTGTGTGTGTGTGTGTAAACAACAGTCTACGTACACATGACAGAAACTCACCGCTAAACCACTCAGAAGTTTTACAGATGTGTAAACAAACCAGTAAATGTTAAAGTGTAGCAAAGTGACTGACTATCATTTATATCTACATGACTGGTATGTATATGACAGGTAGGTACATAACAGGTACATGACAGGTATATACATGACAGGTAGATACATTACAGGTGACTTGTCTGTGCCGAGGATCTCTGATTAAAAACATTAAAACTGCACTCCTCGTAAGACCCATAATAATGAGATAGAGAGGCGGAAGGCTCTTTCACTCAGGCAAACGGATAACAAGGAAAAACAGTGTACTACCAACGGTAACACTAACTACCGTTACTAGAGTACTACTACAACTATCACTCATCATACCAGAAATCATTATTACTACTGCGTTCAGCGTATAAGAGAGATAGGTACTTTTTGTGTTGTGATTCAATATACACAAGTAAATACTATAATAGTCCTCATATAAGACTATACGCTGGCTGAAGGTGATTACATTAGTTAAGGTTTGTCAGGAAACAGGACAAGTGTTTCCTGACGCGAGTCTTATCCATATGATGCCCCGTGGCTGGAACATCTGGTCATCTGACCGAGGCCTTTCACTGGCTCACTGGTTCACCCCCTTTAAAAATTATGGTTATGATTATAACCATCAGTTAATTTTAGGGTGAAGGTGATTACCAGCAGCAAGCACGTGTAGAGAAACAAGTATGAAGACGAAGCCTTCATCACAACACGCTGTGTCTACAGGCACAGCTTTATCAAGTCACTCGATGGCGAGACGTCTACAAGTTGCACGTGTGTCTAATTCATCATGACTTAAGCTTAAGCTATACTTAAAGGAAACATTGCATGAAGGCTTGTTCTCTATGTATGTATGCATGTATGTGTTTATCCATATACATTGTACTACAAATTTATTTAAATATAAAAAAAAAATTATATTTTCCTCCGTTTTCCCGATATTCGCTTAAAAAAATGAAGTGCAGTTCCCAGATGTTGCAGTGTTTGTAAAGGTCACTGCATGACCTTTACAGAGGCGTATGACAACCTTCACAGAGGCGTATGTACCTCTCTGTGAGGGCACTATATGGCTTCACACAAAGCTAATATAAAAGGCATTTTAGCAGGCGAAATAGGATTAAATACTCTTCAAGGGTTTCATTACCAGAGGTTCGGCTCACTAGCATGAGATTCAACACTGTATGTTAAATGATCTATTATTTTTTATTCGTGGACTCATTACTAGTGCTGCATTATTAGTAAGATCACTACTAATGAGATCACCAATAGTGTGGTCTCCATTTTTGTGGAACTAGTAGTGTAAGCAACACAACACTAGTGTAGTTAGAAACATTAGTTAAGTGTCATGAAGCCAAAAATTTGAGGAACAATTCGTTCATACTGAACATTATTCTTGTTTGGAACGCGCCTACGATTGCTTATTTTATAAGATTTAGCCGCCGAAGTGGATAGTTTACTTGCGTATGTCCATATATGTGTATGTCCATATATGTGTATGTCCATATATGTGTATATATACATCTGTACGTATATATATTTGCATTTCACATTTCCTCGGGTTCACTTTTCACCAAGAAAATTTAGAATATCTGCCACTATGTGTCTATCATATTCTATATGATATAGAATATGACATACATATTCATTATCTGCAACTATGTATTTTTCATATAGAATATGATAGATACAGAGCAACATTTAATACATCAGCAGCACACGGTTCATGTATTAGATGTTGCTAACAAAATATAAGTGAGCCCGTTATCTGCAAATTGACCTCTTATCTACAACCCATCTTCTGAACTCCCATAAAAATCTGTCCGGCTTTTCTCACAAACGATTTCAGTCAATCTATATTATATTATGTTAGGTTAGGCCGTTTTCTGTCCATAAAAAAATAAATTATAATACATATACCACAACGAAAAAATTATAGCTATAAGATAAAGACGATAAACAAAAGTTTTGTGGATCGACCATAAACCAGATAGCCAGTGAGAGAGAGTGGGAAAAACAATGTGAGATTTGCATTGTTTAAAGAGCCTTCATCAGTCTCCCATTTGACTGTATTTACGTCTAACGATGTCTGTGATTACTAGGACGGGGTGTTATCTGTTAGTGGTTGTGGGACTTATCTTGCCCACGGCTCGGTAGCAGACCAGACCTCCTAGGTTGGAAAGGAAATATAACTGTTGAGCAGCACACAAGGAAGTACAAGTGTGTGTATATTGAATGTAAGTAAGAATCTGTAAGACTTACCTTTCGTCTTATGAGTGTATGAGATACAAAGATCAGCAATCTTAGCAGTATACAAAAATAAGCAGTTTTCCATGTGACAACTGACAGGAGGTAGTACCTCCCTGGATGGCTGCTGTCTCCCAACCTACCACCAGTACCTCCCTGGATGGCTGCTGTCTCCCAACCTACCACCAGTACCTCCCTGGATGGCTGCTGTCTCCCAACCTACCACCAGTACCTCCTGGATGGCTGCTGTCTCCCAACCTACCACCAGTACCTCCTGGATGGCTGCTGTCTCCCAACCTACCACCAGTACCTCACTGGATGGCTGCTGTCTCCCAACCTACCACCAGTACCTCACTGGATGGCTGCTGTCTCCCAACCTACCACCAGTACCTCCCTGGATGGCTGCTGTCTCCCAACCTACCACCAGTACCTCCCTGGATGGCTTCTGTCTCCCAACCTACCACCAGTACCTCCCTGGATGGCTGCTGTCTCCCAACCTACCACCAGTACCTCACTGGATGGCTGCTGTCTCCCAACCTACCACCAGTACCTCACTGGATGGCTGCTGTCTCCCAACCTACCACCAGTACCTCACTGGATGGCTGCTGTCTCCCAACCTACCACCAGTACCTCCCTGGATGGCTGCTGTCTCCCAACCTACCACCAGTACCTCCCTGGATGGCTTCTGTCTCCCAACCTACCACCAGTACCTCCCTGGATGGCTGCTGTCTCCCAACCTACCACCAGTACCTCACTGGATGGCTGCTGTCTCCCAACCTACCACCAGTACCTCCTGGATGGCTGCTGTCTCCCAACCTACCACGTCTTATGGTGTGTACTCCAACTAGCAGTATGGCTGCTGTCTCCCAACCTACACCAGTACCTCCTGGATGGCTGCTGTCTCCCAACCTACCACCAGTACCTCCCTGGATGGCTGCTGTCTCCCAACCTACCACCAGTACCTCCCTGGATGGCTGCTGTCTCCCAACCTACCACCAGTACCTCCTGGATGGCTGCTGTCTCCCAACCTACCACCAGTACCTCACTGGATGGCTGCTGTCTCCCAACCTACCACCAGTACCTCACTGGATGGCTGCTGTCTCCCAACCTACCACCAGTACCTCACTGGATGGCTGCTGTCTCCCAACCTACCACCAGTACCTCCCTGGATGGCTGCTGTCTCCCAACCTACCACCAGTACCTCCCTGGATGGCTCTGTCTCCCAACCTACCACCAGTACCTCCCTGGATGGCTGCTGTCTCCCAACCTACCACCAGTACCTCCTGGATGGCTGCTGTCTCCCAACCTACCACCAGTACCTCCCTGGATGGCTGCTGTCTCCCAACCTACCACCAGTACCTCCCTGGATGGCTGCTGTCTCCCAACCTACCACCAGTACCTCACTGGATGGCTGCTGTCTCCCAACCTACCACCAGTACCTCCCTGGATGGCTGCTGTCTCCCAACCTACCACCAGTACCTCCCTGGATGGCTGCTGTCTCCCAACCTACCACCAGTACCTCCTGGATGGCTGCTGTCTCCCAACCTACCACCAGTACCTCACTGGATGGCTGCTGTCTCCAACCTACCACCAGTACCTCCTGATGGCTGCTGTCCAACCTACCACCAGTACCTCACTGGATGGCTGCTGTCTCCCAACCTACCACCAGTACCTCACTGGATGGGCTGTCTCCCAACCTACCACCAGTACCTCCCTGGATGGCTGCTGTCTCCCAACCTACCACCAGTACCTCCCTGGATGGCTGCTGTCTCCCAACCTACCACCAGTACCTCACTGGATGGCTGCTGTCTCCCAACCTACCACCAGTATAAGTTAAAAAAATAGTTTCGAAAACTATTGTCACATAAGCTATTCTGAACTGGTAAATATCATTCAGAAAACTGCTACAGCATCGTACTTAGCCAATACTTGAGAATTAATCCCCAAGCCTCTCTCTGGTAAGAGCAGCTGGTGTAACCCTTCAACTAAGCTGGGTAGTTATTTGCCTAACAACGTTGGGAGACAGTCCCTGGTCACCCACACGATGCAAGTAGTTAAGAGACTCATGTCACACACTGAATGAGAATTAACTTCACTTTAGCTGCTGGTCTCATCAAATGGAGGCTGTTATGAGATTAGAGCTAACCTCCTTTTAGATGAATCATCCGTGTTTACGTACGTTCCATTGCCCAGGCAGTGTATCATGGCAGTGTATCATGGCAGTGTATCATGGCAGTGTATCATGGCAGTGTATCATGGCAGTGTATCATGACAGTGCATCATGGCAGTGTATCATGGCAGTGTATCATGGCAGTGTATCATGGCAGTGTATCATGACAGTGTATCATGACAGTGTATCATGGCAGTGTATCATGACAGTGTATCATGACAGTGTATCATGGCAGTGTATCATGACAGTGTATCATGGCAGTGTATCATGGCAGTGCATCATGGCAGTGTATCATGGCAGTGTATCATGGCAGTGTATCATGACAGTGTATCATGGCAGTGTATCATAGCAGTGTATCATGACAGTGTATCATGGCAGTGTATCATGACAGTGTATCATGACAGTATATCATGACAGTGTATCATGACAGTATATCATGACAGTGTATCATGACATTGTATCATGACAGTATATCATGACAGTGTATCATGACATTGTATCATGGCAGTGTATCATCTCTCAAGGTCTCTCTATAATTGGTTTTAAAAACCAAGTTAGGTTTATAACTGAGATACGTGTCCAACATTTGCGTGTCTATATTCCGGAGAAGTTTCGACAGAATATACATACGAAACAAGATTCCCAAACGTTGCACAAGTTACTCAATTCCTCCAATCAAGAGCCCTTCACCGGCATCCAGACACGTCTAGTGATTGGAGGCGAGCTTACAGTAATTGTCCAGGCAAGAATGTCGTAACTTGTTGGGAAACTGCGTAAAGTAGCGTTACTGAGATGCGCTAACTTACCTTCCAGAGTGCCTCTGCGCCGGCGCGTCAGCACATCAGCGCACCGCATCAGCGCTCTCACCTGCAAAGAAATTCCACGGTAAATACAACGACACAGGAAATCAAAACTGATCACCTCCCATTGTTTAGGAGTGTATGACTCCCCTATGTCCCCTACGGGCTTAGCGCTTCCCCCCCATCAATATAAAAGGAGTAATAATGATAGAGGGAAGGAAAAAAAGTCGAGGCTGTTTTTATACGTATTATTTTTATTAAATTTTGCAATAGTTTATTGGTGACTGTATATATATTTTGTGTTAATTGTAAATAATTTTACCGTTAACAGTAAATAACTATTCCTGACCAAATAATTTTGTGACCGTAAAATACTTTATTAACCGTAAATAACTATTACTGACTGTAAACAACTTTATTGTTGACTGTAAACAACTTTATTAAACGTAAATAACTTTGTTAACTGTAAACAACCTTATTAAACGTAAATAACTTTATTGTAAACTGTAAACAACTTTATTGAACGTAAATAACTTTATTTTCAACAACTATTATATAATAAAAGTTAATCTACCAACTTACTATTAAAAAAAAACGACAAAACTGTACAGTGTTTTGTAAGAAAAAAGTTGTTTACAACTGTGCAGTTTTGTAAAGAAAAAAATGTTTACAGTTGTAAAGCATTTTGTAAACAAGTGATTTATAATGGTGTAGCATTTGGTAAACAAGTCTGTTTACACTTATGTGGTGTTTTGCAAGCAAGTTTACAACGGTCCAGTGATTTGTAAATAAGTTGTTTACATTTGTGTAGTAATTTGTAAACAATTTTACGGCTACACGAGGTGCTTATCACAGCATGACTTGGTAGGCATGGGGGAAGCGCTAAGCCCGTACGAGGTCTCATTAAGGATGGTATACAATACCAACAAGTTGATGAATAAAACACATGTGCAACACCTGCATAATGAATAAGACACATGTTAAACACACGCGTATTGAATGACACATGTGCAACACATGCGTATTGAGTAAGACACATTCAACACATGCGTAATGAGTAAGACATGCGTAATAAGACATGTGCAACAAATGCGTACTGAATGACACATGTGCAACATCCGTGTTGAACACGACACATGTGCAACATCCGTGTTGAACACGACACATGTGCAACATCCGTGTTGAACACGACACATGTGCAACACATGCGGACTGAATAAGACAAGTGCAACATATGAGTCGCACGTGTTGAAGAATATGATGTGTGTGTGTGTTTAAGATGTGTTGCTGTATGACCTTGTTCACCTCATATAGTTTATTGCCATGTTGTTAGTGCTACATTATTAAGACCTTGGTAAAAAAAAACGATCAAGTATTCTCTCCTTTAGCTTCCCACAGAGTTCACTTTAATTAATCAAATACGGTATTTTTAACTGAGTATATGTCTCTGTTTACATCTCGTGAGACGATTAGTATTATGGTAGAAGGTCCGCATACGGGAAATATTTTTCCAGAGGGGTATTGTGGCTGAGGAAGATCCAGGTGCTTACTAAACCTCTCCGAGAGGAGAGTAATAATTTGGTTTACTCGATATTTTCTACAATATATGTCTTAGTGTTTACTCGTTTTATATATCACTTATCAGCTCTGAAGAACTACAAAAATTAAGTGAGTTACGGTGAAATTCTGTAAACACTGACGATGCCCAACTGACTGACAGGAACACAAGAGGTATAATAATCACTTGTAAGGTCATAAAAAGATATATAAGAAAATATAAGGATATTTGTTTAATATATTCAACAGGGATAAAAAGATGTCACAGTTTCAAATTAAGGAAATAATGAAGGTTAAGGATACTTGTTTTTTTTTTGCAAAGTGGCGGAATAATGGAATGAAATAAAATAGGCGCCAGTAAGTGCTACATTTGGAATTTGTGAAAAATACTTGACTAAATAATTATATAAAGAAGATGGGACATCACGAACATAGTTCTGTTCTTGTAGTTAAAAACAGATAACTACAATAAGCAAATACAATGTGGGGCTGATATTGTAAGGTAGGGAGGTGATATTACAATATAACACTTAGTCCAATAGAGAAAGAGGCACCAGGGCCACCTAATTACTCTCATCACCTGAGACTTGTGAGTCTATCTGGGTGAGGAAAGTGGGCAGCAGTGCCTGTCCTGTGAGTGTCATCACACACTGACATCTCTCAGCTCCAGCATGATGGTAGGAAGTTGTAACATTTCATGAGCAGTGTAACAAAGGTCTTTCAGCGATTTATGCAATAAAAAATTACACCAGGAGAACTAGGTGAGTACAAACAGGAAGCGAGTCAGTCTCGCGTTCAACAGACGGAGGGTCGAGGCTCCCCCACGTCTTACGCTAAACGATCTACATGGGTTTAGCGCTTAACATGAATTATAAAAACAAAGATTACACCAACACTCCCACCCATCCGTGCACACACACACACATACATATATTTACTGTCTCGTAAGATATGTCAAGCACGTATTCATCAACTCCATAAATATTGAAGAATCCAGCATGACGAAAGTGAAGTAACCAGCCTTGAACACATCACTGACAGGGTGCCACAACCCTTCAAGATGGCACTGACGGGATGCCACTCCCAAATTCCTCCTGGTTCCGGCAGAATCTGTGGCATGACCTAGCTTGCTCCAGGCTGGACTAGTCAGCACCTCCTGCACGCTAGTGGCACGCTGGTGCTGGTGTGCACGTCACATGCCAATCATCGTGTCAGAATTACGACTGAGAGAGTCACGCCTTCTCGACGCACTTAGTGAACGCTGGATGGAGCCTCCAGCACTCGTTGCTCTTAAGAATGTGTGCACTCTTAAATCCTTGCTAATAAAACAATTATCACCTTTCCCAGCACGTTGTGTTTATAGAATTTCTTGCCTCGATTGCAACTCCTTTTGAGGTGGGTCAGACTAGTAAGTCTTGGACTGAGAGACTGTAGCAACACAGTTATTATTAACAACTAGACAGGCTGCCTGTCCTTTCTTCCAATATTTGGGAACCGCAATCTGCGATGGCTTAAACTTTCCTAATAATTTTACAGAACAGATTATGTTTTTTTTCTTTGACTAAACATCAGTGGGTTAATACTATAAACACGTGTCCTGGTTATTACAAGTTCGATCCCTTCTTAACTGGACATATTGTAAGGTTTGTGAACTTTAATCCGCGTATTTTCATAAGTTTCAAGACTTATATTTGTAGTTTACCCAACACCTTAAGTCGTTTTCTTCATTACATATCTACGAATGCGGAAGTCTCTTCAACAAGAATGTTAAACTACTCGATACTTAAAAACTAACCACTTTAATTTGTATACACATTATACGTATATATATATATATATATATATATATATATATATATATATATATATATATATATATATATATATATATATATATATATATATATATATATATATATATATATATATATATATATATATATATATATATATATATAAACATACATTTTACAAGCAGCACTTAGGAGATAAACTTGTAACTGCGCTTGGGTCCGACTTAAACCATAAACAAGTAACACAGGAGAGGGTAGGGAGTGATAGAACGGGATTGGAGGAACGGTAGCGTAGCACATGACAACGACTCATGCAATACGTCACCGTAGTGACTCTTGTAAAACTCACCTATTGTAAACACAGTTGCTGAATGGTACAGTATAGTGGCTGCCATATATACGACCTCCGTTTGTTTCCTTGTCCCTGATTCCGTTTATTTATAATGCATTTATTTAGGGCGGTGCAGTTCCCCCCCCCCTTCCCCACCATATACACAAGTTAAACCATTTTGAAATTTCCTTCATATGTTGAAACCTTCATCTCTAAATCTACATATCACAGTAATGTACCAAAATTGATAATCATTAAGACAAATTCCTTTGAAGGTTGGACACGCGAGGACACCATTAAAGACCTTACACACGCACTCCCTCCCCCTCTCTCTCTC
Organism: Cherax destructor; assembly: GCA_009830355.1. Classification (NCBI taxonomy): domain Eukaryota; kingdom Metazoa; phylum Arthropoda; class Malacostraca; order Decapoda; family Parastacidae; genus Cherax; species Cherax destructor. The sequence goes on along the minus strand of WNWK01001255.1, from coordinate 228,839 downwards.
TCTCTATCAATTCTATGTTTTTAATTCTCAGAAAATCTATAACACCTCTGTTTTTTACCTGATACTTTTCTTAATTTTCCATACTTTTTTTTAACACTTTGGCCGTGTCTCACCGAGGTAGAGTGACCCAACAAAGAAGAAAACACATTCACTTTCACTCAGTCAGTCACTCTCTTGCCAGGAGGGCGCCGACATAACACTTCAGATGATCCTCCAAACTGCAACATCGTCGCCCCTCCTTCACACTTCAGGAACTGTACTACCCACCTCCACGACTCAAGTCCGACTAACTGGTTTCCTTGAATCTCTTCATAAATGTTATCTTGTTCACACTCCAACAGCAAGTTAAACCATGGAAACCACTTGCCTCCACTCACTCTTATCTAACTCTCACACAAGCCTGTTGGATGTCCAAGCTCCTAGAAAATGCCTATATATATATATATATATATTTATATATATATATATATATATATATATATATATATATATATATATATATATATATATATATACACGAATGGAATCAATGAATTTCTCCATATAGAGCACAGAACTTCAATATTAAGTAATTTTGAAAGATCCTTCTTTTAATTCAAGCTGTTCTTTCAATTAATGTTAAAAAACATATCCTAGTGAAGAAGACAATTTATTAAGCGACATCTGTGCTAAATGGATTCAATGAAATATTTCACTGCTGGTTCAATAGCAGTGAATTTTTGAAGTATTCCAGTGAATGGTGGTTGAAGTGTACCAGTGTCAACCACAAAAGCCACACTATCAAATTCTCTTTCATCAATTTATATTTTTTTCACATTTTGAAAGTATGTTATTTTATTTTTATTTTTGGCAGTGTGTATTTCTATAACACACGTATCATAGGTATGATAGACCGACCAGTATGTTAATATGACACAGTATGCGGTTTATTGCACTTTATTGAGACAACGTCTCGCCCACCACAAAGTTCATCAATAAAGCTCCTGGTGGACGAAACGTCTTCATAATAAAACGTCGTAATCCGCATATTGTATTTTATTATCCTGTACAGTATTTCTGTAAATTTAATATAAATATAAATGCTTGAATATTAATTCTATTCAATGATAACCATCATTTTATGCGCTAAACCCTTTAATTCTTTCAGCATTGTGTTTATCCTTATGCTGAAGCTGTGGGTTCAAATTTCTCAAGGTTCAAAATGACTGCTTTAAGAACATTAAGATCCATTAACCAACTGGTAAGTCTGTTTTAACTTAGTAAATCATGTTTGTTGGAATTCATGCTTATGTGATGAACTAACTTAGGAGTGTGAGGGCGGACTGCCAGAACTTGTCATTAAGACCTGCATGTTAACTGCTCAACTTGAGAAATTCAATTATCTCTTTCATCAGGTCCATTCAAGGATGTGCCTTGATGCCGGTGAAGGCCTCTTGATACAAGAAATTGGAAAGAGAGAGAGAGAGAGAGAGAGAGAGAGAGAGAGAGAGAGAGAGAGAGAGAGAGAGAGAGAGAGAGAGAGAGAGAGAGACAGACAGACAGAGCTCACCCAACTCCATACTGTCTTGTACACAACAAAACGTAATAATATAATTTATATGCTTTCTCTTAGTTGTTCTATATTTTTCTCCTGTCTGCCTGTCTATTTTGTATCTAACCATAAGTCACGTCATACACGCTTGCTTATCAACCAGGCTGTTGGTGCTGGCAGCTCACAACGTAGGCGTCCCAAGTGATATGGGAAGTCATGCAAAATCTTCACAGGTTTTGCTGTGTACATGACGTGAAGTGATTCTTCGTAAAGTAAAAGGACACAAATGCAACTAATGTGACTTTTATTGAGGCAACGTTTCGCTCTGCAGGAGCTTTGTCAAGCCGTTACAAACAATACATGGACACAGAGGGTATATATATGCTCAGAGTGAGGTGTAATACTAGTGGTGGTAGAAGTAGTAGTGATATAAGTTGTTGTAGTAGTAGTAATACAATAAGGTAGAACAATCAACTTGCACATGAGGAAAAGGTGAAAGCAATTATTTGGGTAGCACAAAAATATTTGTTAGACAAATATTTGTGTTGGAGGTTGTATTAGAGAAGACCTGTATCAGTGTTCCACCTCTGCGAAGTTCTTTGTGTAGTATTAGCAGGAGAGACTATGTGATGGTAGGGTTTACTGTTTTCAGGAGGATTCTTGCTAAGACTTCAGAGATGATAAAGCTGCCTTTGTTTTGTTTAACTGTGTTAGAAACAGCGATAAGTGCTGATCCAAGGCACGTGCGTCTGCGGAAATTAGTTTCTTTGATTACTAATCGGGCGTCTCTGAATTTCATGAGATGATTGGTAGAATTCCGGTGTTGTACGCAGGCGTTGTTCAGGTTATCGTTCCTACATGCATTAATGTGTTCATTGAGACGTGTTTCGAGGTTTCTTGCTGTTTCACCTACATAAATCCTGTCGCAGCCTCCACAGGGTATAGTGTAAACCCCTGCGTTGATTGGTTCATGGTGCTTAGATTTTGTCCTGGTTAGATCCTTTATAGAAGTGCTGGAAGCGATGGCGACTCTGGTGTTAGCTTTAGCAAGTACTTTAGAAATGTTCGATGCAACCTGGCTGTTGGGAAGAATTATAACTTTGGAGTGGTGTTAGTGCGTGGAGAATTAATGATCTGAAGAGCTTTTTTTTTGCAATCTAGCGGCTGAACACTTCGCCAACATCATCCCCTCAAGCGTCACTTGGTTATTAAATTAGACACATATGCAACACTTGGGTAGCTTTATTGAGGAAAACGTTTCGCCACACAGTGGCTTCATCAGTCCAATACAAAGAAAGTTGAAAGGAGAGGAGGAGTTTGAGGTATCAGTCCCTCGGCCTGGAGTCGATGTGTTCAGTCCATCAATCTTGAAGCAAGTACAGCATAGGGCAAATAGAAGTTGCTTATATACTGTAGACAGGTGAGACGAAGCAGGAGGAGGCGGGGTCATAGTGGTACCATCCACTAGTCGAAGTAGGTCTTCGTCCTAAGGTTGGACAAGTGTTGAAGAATCCGTTTGTATCAAGATCTCAAGATGTTGCTGTGTCAGACAGGATGTAGATGAATGGTTCAAAGAACCGACAAGTTGTTAAATTAGGCTCTGGTGGCCTGGTGGCTAAAGCTCTCGCTTCACACGGCGAGGGCCTGGGTTCGATTCCCAGCCAGGGTAGAAACATTGGGCGTGTTTCTTTACACCTGTTGTCTATGTTCCCCATCAGTAAAATGGGTACCTGGGTGTTAGTCGACTGGTGTGAGTCGCATCCTGGGACACTGACCTAATTTGCCCGAAATGCTCAGCATAACAAGGGACTTTCTATGTACTAGTAGTATGTAGTAAAATAAAGATATTATTATTATTATTATTATTATTATTATTTATTTCTCGCTTGAGTTTCACAAGGTTCAGTTTAAGGGTATTTATCATTCAAATTATTTGATGTTAAATTAGTGGTGGACAGGGATTGTTCAATGCACATTTTTTTTTAGCCAAAAATGTCGACAGTAATAAATGGAACTTGATATACCAGAACATTCTAGTGTGACACGTATTTAAAAAATATACGTTATTAAGAAAAAAATAAATGTTTTAACATATAAAAATAAATGTAACAAACCAGACCTGAATCCAACTTGACAAGTGTACAAACCCACAGGACTAGTGACCTAGTTTAACACTGTAGGTGTCTCTGTCACTATTCCAACCCACCCTATCCCAACCCACACTCCATCTATCCCAACCCACACTCCATCTATCCCAACCCACACTCCATCTATCCCAACCCTCACTCCGTCTATTCCAACCCCCACTCCATCTATCCCAACCCACACTGCATCTATCCCAACCCACTCTCCATCTATCTCAACCCACACTCCATCTATCCCAACCCTCACTCCGTCTATCCCAACCCACACTCCATCTATCCCAACCCACACTCCATCTATACCAGCCCACACTCCATCTATCCCAACCCACACTCCATCTATACCAGCCCACACTCCATCTATCCCAACCCACACTCCATCTATCCCAACCCACACTCCATCTATCCCAACCCACACTCCATCTATCCCAACCCACACTCCATCTATCCCAACCCACACTCCATCTATCCCAGCCCACACTCCATCTATCCCAACCCACACTCCATCTATACCAGCCCACACTCCATCTATACCAGCCCACACTCCATCTATCCCAACCCACACTCCATCTATCCCAACCCACACTCCATCTATCCCAGCCCACACTCCATCTATCCCAACCACCCCATCACCAGCCACACTCCATCTATCCCAACCCACACTCCATCTATCCCAACCCACACTCCATCTATCCCAACCCACACTCCATCTATCCCAACCCACACTCCATCTATCCCAACCCACACTCCATCTATACCAGCCCACACTCCATCTATACCAGCCCACACTCCATCTATACCAGCCCACACTCCATCTATACCAGCCCACACTCCATCTATACCAACCTACACTCCATCTATACCAGCCCACACTCCATCTATACCAGCCCACACTCCATCTATCCCAACCCACACTCCATCTATCCCAACCCACACTCCATCTATACCAGCCCACACTCCATCTATACCACCCACACTCCATCTATACCAGCCCATACTCCATCTATACCAACCCACACTCCATCTATACCAACCCACACTCCATCTATACCAACCCACACTCCATCTATACCAACCCACACTCCATCTATACCAGCCCACACTCCATCTATACCAGCCCACACTCCATCTATACCAGCCCACACTCCATCTATACCAACCCACACTCCATCTATACCAGCCCACACTCCATCTATACCAACCACACTCCATCTATACCACCCACACTCATCTATACCAACCCACACTCCATCTATACCAACCCACACTCCATCTATACCAACCCACACTCCATCTATACCAACCCACACTCCATCTATACCACCCACCTCCATCTATACCAGCCCACACTCCATCTATACCAGCCCACACTCCATCTATACCAGCCCACACTCCATCTATCCACCCACCTCCATCTATACCAACCCACACTCCATCAATACCAGCCCACACTCCATCTATACCAACCCACACTCCATCTATACCAACCCACACTCCATCTATACCAGCCCACACTCCATCTATACCAGCCCACACTCCATATATCCCAACCCACACTCCATCTATACCAGCCCACACTCCATCTATACCAACCCACACTCCATCTATACCAGTCCACACTCCATCTATACCAGCCCACACTCCATCTATACCAACCCACACTCCATCTATACCAGCCCACACTCCATCTATACCAACCCACACTCCATCTATCCCAACCCACACTCCATCTATACCAGCCCACACTCCATCTATACCAGCCCACACTCCATCTATACCAACCCACACTCCATCTATACCAGCCCACACTCCATCTATACCAACCCACACTCCATCTATACCAACCCGCACTCCATCTATACCAGCCCACACTCCATCTATACCAGCCCACACTCCATCTATACCAGCCCACACTCCATCTATACCAACCCACACTCCATCTATACCAGCCCACACTCCATCTATACCAACCCACACTCCATCTATACCAACCCACACTCCATCTATACCAGCCCACACTTCATCTATACCAGCCCACACTCCATCTATCCCAACCCACACTCCATCTATACCAGCCCACACTCCATCTATACCAACCCACACTCCATCTATACCAGCCCACACTCCATCTATACCAACCCACACTCCATCTATACCAACCCACACTCCATCTATACCAGCCCACACTCCATCTATACCAGCCCACACTCCATCTATACCAGCCCACACCATTCAGAACACCACAGGATGTGAAACGCTTTAAATATCAATAAAATAAAATATTCTGAGGATTAATATCACAACATATTACAGTAATAATAATAATAATAATAATAATAATAATAATAATAATAATATTTATTTCTACAAGTACATGTACAAGGTATACAGGCTTAGCTGACATCAATGACATACTACTATATAGAAAGCCCCTTGTTATGAAGAACACTTCGGACACATTAGGTCAATTTTGTTCACAGGATGCGACCCACACCAATCGATTAACACCCAGGTACCCATTTTACTGATAGGCGAACGCTGGACAGCAAGTATCTTAAGGAAATGCGCCGTAATGTTTCCAGCCGTACCGGGGATCGACCCCCGGACCACAGTGTGTGAGCTGTACATATTCCCGGTAGTAGTGGTATACACACACAGCACATCACTTTAGCAGTACAGTACATGCAATATTAGTAGACCTCAGAATATCATCAAGGAATATGAATCAAGAAACACTCAGAACTTTATACACACCTAATGTTCATCCCGTTACTATGTTGCCCCAGCTGGGAGTTCCCAGCTGGTCAAGCACGTGCAGATGTTGCCCCAGCTGGTAGTTCCCAGCTGGTCAAGCACGTGCAGATGTTGCCCCAGCTGGGAGTTCCCAGCTGGTCAAGCACGTGCAGATGTTGCCCCAGCTGGGAGTTCCCAGCTGGTCAAGCACGTGCAGATGTTGCCCCAGCTGGGAGTTCCCAGCTGGTCAAGCACGTGCAGATGTTGCCCCAGCTGGTAGTTCCCAGCTGGTCAAGCACGTGCAGATGTTGCCCCAGCTGGGAGTTCCCAGCTGGTCAAGCACGTGCAGATGCTGCCCCAGCTGGGAGTTCCCAGCTGGTCAAGCACGTGCAGATGTTGCCCCAGCTGGGAGTTCCCAGCTGGTCAAGCACGTGCAGATGTTGCCCCAGCTGGGAGTTCCCAGCTGGTCAAGCACGTGCAGATGTTGCCCCAGCTGGTAGTTCCCAGCTGGTCAAGCACGTGCAGATGTTGCCCCAGCTGGAGTTCCCAGCTGGTCAAGCACTGCAGATGTTGCCCCAGCTGGGAGTTCCCAGCTGGTCAAGCACGTGCAGATGTTGCCCCAGCTGGGAGTTCCCAGCTGGTCAAGCACGTGCAGATGTTGCCCCAGCTGGGAGTTCCCAGCTGGTCAAGAACGTGCAGATGTTGCCCCAGCTGGTAGTTCCCAGCTGGTCAAGCACGTGACGTGCAGATGTTGCCCCAGCAGGGAGTTCCCCGCTGGTCAAGCACGTGCATATGCTGCCACAGCAGGTAGTTCCCAGCTGGTGAAGCACGTGCAGATGTTGCCCCAGCTGGGAGTTCCCAGCTGGTGAAGCACGTGCAGATGTTGCCCCAGCTGGGAGTTCCCAGCTGGGAGTTCCCAGCTGGTCAAGCACGTGCAGATGTTGCCCTAGCTGGTAGTTCCCAGCTGGTCAAGCACGTGACGTGCAGATGTTGCCCCAGCAGGTAGTTCCCAGCTGGTGAAGCACGTGCAGATGTTGCCCCAGCTGGGAGTTCCCAGCTGGTCAAGCACGTGCAGATGTTGCCCCAGCTGGGAGTTCCCAGCTGGTCAAGCACGTGCAGATGTTGCCCCAGCTGGTAGTTCCCAGCTGGTCAAGCACGTGACGTGCAGATGTTGCCCCAGCAGGGAGTTCCCAGCTGGTCAAGCACGTGCAGATGTTGCCCCAGCAGGTAGTTCCCAGCTGGTCAAGCACGTGCAGAGGGAAATGAACCTGATGACTTTAGCAGAGAGAAGGAATGGAGGAGACATATTTACGACGCATAAAATGATGAAAAAAATAATGACAGGGTTTAGAGAGATAAATTGTTTGATACGAGGGGACACAGGTGGAAGCTGAAGACACAGAGGGATGTTAAACAATACTGCTCTAGTCTTAGGGTAGTTGCAAAGAGGAATGAGCTGGATGACGAAGTGCTAGATGGAAGTTTAATACAGAGGTACAAAGGCAGGTATGATTAGGTCCAAGAACTTAGAAGCCAATAATGTCCATCAATGTGGATTTAAGAAAAGAGATCACATATACACACACAAGCACATACATATATACACACACATACATACACACATACACATACATATATATACACACACATATACAAACACACATACACAAACATACACATACATACATATACACACACACACACACATACATACTCACACACACACAAGAAGAGGTACGATAAAGCTCATGGAGCAGGGAGAGAGTGGATCTAGTAGCGACCAGCGAAGAGGCGGGGCCAGGAGCTGTGAATTGACCCCTGCAACCACAAATAGGTGAGTACACACAAAGACAATAACATGTGAAATTAACAAAAAGAGACCGTACATGAACAAAATACAAATGGATCAAAGATCGCGGTAATTTTAAATAATCTCGCGCTAACAGACATTATTAACCACATTATAAATGTTTTCCAGCAACACTGTACAAAATATTCCCTACGACGTGAGTGACCATCTGAGGATAGTAAGTGACCATCTGAGGATAGTGAGTGACCATCTGAGGATAGTGAGTGACCATCTGAGGATAGTGAGTGACCATCTGAGGATAGTGAGTGACCATCTGAGGATAGTGAGTGACCATCTGAGGATAGTGAGTGACCATCTGAGGATAGTGAGTGACCATATGAGGATAGTGAGTGACTCCACTAGTCTCCTGGATGTTCCCTACGACGTGAGTGACCATCTGAGGATAGTGAGTGACTCCACTAGTCTCCTGGATGTTCCCTACGACGTGAGTGACCATCTGAGGATAGTGAGTGACTCCACTAGTCTCCTGGATATTCCCTACGACGTGAGTGACCATCTGAGGATAGTGGGTTACTCCACTAGTCTCCTGGATGTTCCCTACGACGTGAGTGACCGTCTGAGGATAGTGGGTGACTCCACTAGTCTCCTGGATGTTCCCTACGACGTGAGTGACCATCTGAGGATAGTGAGTGACTCCACTAGTCTCCTGGATATTCCCTACGACGTGAGTGACCATCTGAGGATAGTGGGTGACTCCACTAGTCTCCTGGATGTTCCCTACGACGTGAGTGACCATCTGAGGATAGTGGGTGACTCCACTAGTCTCCTGGATGTTCCCTACGACGTGAGTGACCATCTGAGGATAGTGAGTGACTCCACTAGTCTCCTGGATGTTCCCTACGACGTGAGTGACCATCTGAGGATAGTGGGTGACTCCACTAGTCTCCTGGATGTTCCCTACAACGTGAGTGACCATCTGAGGATAGTGGGTTACTCCACTAGTCTCCTGGATGTTCCCTACGACGTGAGTGACCGTCTGAGGATAGTGGGTGACTCCACTAGTCTCCTGGATATTCCCTACGACGTGAGTGACCATCTGAGGATAGTGAGTGACTCCACTAGTCTCCTGGATGTTCCCTACAACGTGAGTGACCGTCTGAGGATAGTGGGTGACTCCACTAGTCTCCTGGCTAGAGGACGTAGCGGTGACACGACTCTTGAGAAATAAAAGTACATAAAACAAGCTTTTATTTGTACAATGTTACGCTCGAAGCAGAGCTCCACAAAGTCTCCTTAGAGCGAAACGTTGTCCAAATGAAGACATGTTCTATATGTATCTTTTTCCAGTTACTCTCTCTCATTTGAATATTACCTACCCCACTGTCAGTTTCCAGTCCGTCAGCTTATTCTATACACAGACAGATTTTTGCAGCAGAAATGTGAGTCTAACAAGAACTTTGTGAATTTTACTCTCTATTTTTCATGTTAGTAATTAAAGGTAATAAACTGGGTATTCATGACCTTGCGTTAATTACACGCTGAGTGTCGTATTATGCTTATTTCTTCCTTATATTTTACAAATTTGTGGTAAATAATGGTTGCCATACACAAGTTTCCAATAGGTTCGTTACCAGACATGTGGTACCTCACTCTTGTTCGTTACCAGACATGTGGTACCTTACTTTTGTTCATTACCAGACATGTTGTACCTTACTCTTGTTCGTTACCAGACATGTTGTACCTTACTCTTGTTCGTTACCAGACATGTGGTACCTCACTCTTGTTCGTTACCAGACATGTGGTACCTCACTCTTGTTCGTTACCAGACATGTGGTACCTTACTCTTGTTCGTTACCAGACGTGTGGTACCTTACTCTTGTTCGTTACCAGACATGTTGTACCTTACTCTTGTTCGTTACCAGACATGTGGTACCTCACTCTAGTTCGTTACCAGACATGTGGTATCTTACTCTTGTTCGTTACCAGACATGTGGTATCTTACTCTTGTTCGTTACCAGACATGTGGTACCTCACTCTTGTTCGTTACCAGACATGTGGTATCTTACTCTTGTTCGTTACCAGACATGTGGTACCTTACTCTTGTTCGTTACCAGACGTGTGGTACCTTACTCTTGTTCGTTACCAGACATGTTGTACCTTACTCTTGTTCGTTACCAGACATGTGGTACCTCACTCTTGTTCGTTACCAGACATGTGGTACCTTACTCTTGTTCGTTACCAGACATGTGGTACCTTACTCTTGTTCGTTACCAGACATGTGGTATCTTACTTTTGTTCGTTACCAGACATGTGGTACCTTACTTTTGTTCGTTACCAGACATGTGGTACCTTACGTTTGTTCGTTACCAGACATGTGGTACCTTACTTTTGTTCGTTACCAGACATGGGGTACCTTACTTTTGTTCGTTACCAGACATGTGGTACCTTAGTTTTGTTCGTTACCAGACATGTGGTACCTCACTCTTGTTCGTTACCAGACATATGGTACCTTACACTTGTTCGTTACCAGACATGTGGTACCTTATTTTTGTTCGTTACTAGACATGTGGTACTTTACTCTTGTCTGATGAGATGTTATATATATTAATGCTAAATGATGTACTTTTTGGTTGGTGCCCTACAGAATTTTTTTTTATTAACACCTCCTTTTAACCTTTACGAACATCATGTATTCTTTCCTCTCACTAATTCCTTATATGTACATTGTTTTCCTACTGTCACCTGCTTGTTCTGGTACTCAGGGTAGCCAAGTAAAACAAAAATTAATGTAGTTTTGACAGTCTGGCACAAGTTATTTCAGTTAAGCAATACTCCAAACCTCGTTATCATATCGTTGTTGGAACTATTAACGCCTCGTGTCGGGGGGAGTGAAAGATATTATTGGTCTTGGAAACGTGTCATTCAAACTGCTGATTAATCCACTTCTTTCTGGTTGACTAGATAAATCCTCTCCACCTGCATTAGTGTGGTGCGGTTCGCTTCCACCTGGGGGGATCTTTGTGGCTGAGAATGGATTAAATTCCCCCCCCCCCACACGTGGTACTGTTGTCTTTGTTTTGTTTCCCAGTGTTGTGCCAGACCTAGTGAGGAAATAAACAAGAAACAGCGTGATGTAAATGAAGCGCAAAAAGGCAAAATAACATGACTGGAACAACACACAAATAACCCGAACATAGGAGAGAGGATAAATTAGACACATATGCAACACTTGGGTATCTTTATTGAGGAAACGTTTCGCCACACAGTGGCTTCATCAGTCCAATACAAAGTAGAAAGGTGTAAGGACTGATTACCTCAAACTCCTCCTCTCCTACACCTTTCTCTTGTATGGATGATGAAGCCACTGTGTGGCGAAACGTTTCCTCAATAAAGATACCCAAGTGTTGCATATGTGTCTAATTTATAACTTGTCGGTTCTCTGAACCATTCATCTACATAGGAGAGAGGAGCTTACCACGACGTTTCGGTGCGAAACGTCGTCGGAAGCTCCTCTCTTCGATGTTCGGGTTATTTGTGTATGATGTAAATGGTTTAGAAAACTGACAAGTTGAAGAATGAGACACTTGTGCAACATTTGGGAATCATCTTTATTACGGAAAAGTTGCGCCAGCCAGTGGCTTCTTCAGTCCATTACAGAGAAGAATGGTGGAAGATGAGGAGTTTGAGGTAATCAGTCCCTCAGCCTGGAGTCGATGTGTTCAGTCCACCAGACAAGACTGATGCACTGAACACATGTCATCTTCAAGAGAAAACATGCTGTTGTTTCTTGTCTATATAAAGGAATCGTCACTAATTTTCAAAACTAATGAAGTTAAATAATCTCTCAGTTCGTCCTTGACCATTATATGGCCTCTCAGTTCGTCCTTGACCATTATATGACCTCTCAGTCCGTCCTTGACCATTATATGACCTCTCAGTCCGTCCTTGACCATTATATGACCTCTCAGTCCGTCCTTGACCATTAAATGACCTCTCAGTCCGTGGCAGACCATTCATGTGATATCTGCGAGTCATGGTCCATTATTGACGTCTGTCTGTTCTCGACCATTAATGACGTTTCGGTCCGTCAAGAATCATTAGTGACGTTTCTGTCAGTCATGGACCATTATCAAGTTTCAAGGCTGGTTTTCATTTTCAAATTGTGGGTTAGTTGTGAATTGTTGCAGTTACAGTATTGTGGGTTAGTTGTGAATTGTTGCAGCCACGGTATTGTAACATTTATTCTAGTATCTTAGTTTCGTTTAAATGTTTACAAATCTAGAAAAACTACTCTGCTTACAGAATATATACACAGTGAGGTGTGTGTCTCTCAGTATATATACAGTACACGTAAAATTTACATTAATTCCCATTTTTGAGAATAAAATGTGTTCGATAGGCTTTAAGCCCAATAAACCTACCTATCTAGAACCTCTTTTGACCTACCTATCCAGGACCTCATGTGACCTACCTAACCAGGACCTCTTGTGACCTACCTATCCAGGACCTCCTGTGACCTACCTATCCAGGACCTCTTGTAATCTACTTATCCAGGACCTGTGACCTACCTATCCATTACCTCCTGTGACCTACCTATCCAGGACTTCCTGTGACCTACCTATCCAGGACCTCATGTGACCTACCTAACCAGGACCTCCTGTGACTTACCTATCCAGGACCTGTGACCTACCTATCCAGGACCTGTGACCTACCTATTCACAACTTCCTTTGACCTGTGCAGAACCTTCTCTGACATACCTATTCAGAACCTCCACTGACCTATCCAGAATCTCTACTGACCTTCCTTTCCAGAACTTCTACTGACCTACCTATCCAGAACCTCCTGTGACCTACCTATCCAGTCCACTGACCTTCCTGTCCAGAACCTCATCTGACCTGTTTATTCAGAACCTCCACTGATTTGGCTATCCAGAACCGCCACTAACCTACCCGTTCAGAAGCTCCACTAACCTATCTATCCAGAACCTCCACTATCCAGATATTCTCTCATTATCGTCAAGTATTTCCGCGTGCTTCATGTGTGTTATGTGGTATGGAGGATGTTAGTTAAGTCTTTAACTTGTGTCCCCGGGTGACACAGCGTGTCTTCCCCAACATTAATGGACGGAGGATCGAGCCTCCACCATTCACTGGCCTCACTGATCTACGCCACATATTAAAATTTCAATGATTAATTTCCCTGCCAAGCGACACTCCTCAGCCTGGCGCCTCAGCCTCTCTCTGCCGAAAAGAATATTTTGTTCCCGTGCCAAGACTTGAGGCTGGTGAAGGGCTCTTGATCCAAGGAATTGGAGCTACTCGACCCCTAGCTGTCTTCAAGAGGGAGCTTGACAGACAACTCAAGTCAGTACTTGACCAGCCGGGCTGTGGTTCGTACGTCGGTTTGCGTGCGGCCAGCAGTAACAGCCTGGTTGATCAGGCCTTGATCCACCGCGAGCCTCGGGGGCGTTGAATCCCCGGAACACCCTCCAGGTATATCTCCCCTTGGATTAAACCTGATTACCTCACATTCCCCAGGCTCTACATGACCCCTACGGGTACAGAGATTCCCCGTAGTTATAATACACGATCATCACTTGGAAGTTCTCTTAACGTAACTTACGACAGAGTTACTCTCGTGGTCGTAAACTTACTTCCATTACAACCTTTTTTTTTTCGTCCAGGAAACTTGAAATTTATTCCCAAGCTGGAGAAAGTTTTCATCCTCACTGCCTTCATATCAAAGTTATCACAATGCTAAGATAACTGTGCCTTCATATCAAAGTTATCACAATGCTAAGATAACTGTGCTCAGCGGGGCTACTACACGGCTTATGAACACAACCTTATTACACCAGACTCACGGTCTTGTAATTTAGCAGAGTGAGAGTGAGAGAGAGAGAGAGAGAGAGAGAGAGAGAGAGAGAGAGAGAGAGAGAGAGAGAGAGAGAGAGAGAGAGAGAGAAAGATGAATCCACTGTTTCCTATACATAAGATATTTCTATACTAACTCACTCTGAACTGAGGAAACCCACATCAACATAGAAATACAGTATTGAAAGAGACTGTATATTTCGATCTGTCTGAGATTTTCTTCAGACACAGATCAAAACAGTTTCTTTCTACAGTGACTGTGAATGTCCTCAGGTAATCGACAAGTGTCCAATACACTTTGAATATTTCATTGTAACTCATTATTTTACACAACAGTAAAGAGATAATGATGACCAGAGCAGCAGGCAGGTGGGAACTCACAAAATCGTGTAAGAAGCTACAACAATCTTGGCATTAATAGCAACGCAAAAAATAACATTTATTCTAGGTTTTTCTGGGCGAGAGATTTTTCCGAGGTAATTTATAGTCAAAGTTCCAGGGTTTTAGGTCACATATTAGAATAAGAAGGATGGAAGGAGGAGGAGGGGGGGAAAGGAGGAGGAGGAGGGGAGAAGGAGGAGGAGGAAGGGGAAGGAGGAGGATAAGGGGAGAAGGAGGAGGAGGAAGGGGAAGGAGGAGGAGGAGGGGAGAAGAAGGAGGAGAAGGGGAGAAGAAGGAGGAGGGGGGAAAAACATGAAGAGAATGAGAAGGAAGATAAAAAGGCGAAGGAATACGGAAATGGTAAAGAACAGGTAAGTGGCGAGGAACAGAAAGGAGAGAAACAGAAAGGAAAGGAAAACAAAAACAAAGAGAGAAGCAAGGAAGACCATGACATGGCCGGCTTTGTCCAGTGGGGCCGCCAAAGGTAGCAATAATGCACTGCTGAGGTGACAACACTCACAGTCCCTATAGACTTTCCTACCCCTAAGATAACCGTCACCGTCACTTCAGCTCTGAAGCGAAATTGTTGAAACTCCTGTAGTTTCTTAACCTTTATTAGAATATTTGACGATATCCTCATCGCCCTACTGAAATCTCCCAACTCAGGCTGACAGACTTCAACACAATGTTTGTAACCTTTCCTATGTTTGTGTTGTGCGACACAGAAACATAGCTGGGTTTTGTTCTCACTGTGCATCATATAGAACTGAAGAGCAACACAAACCATGTTTGGAACAGGCTTGGTTACTAAGTATGGAGTCAGCCTCCATTTACTTTGAACGCTGATCTGATTGTGTCATTGTCGTCCTGCAGGCAACTCTTACCCCTCCCAGTTTCACCAATGCCGCTTTAGACGATATGTTTGATGTAGTGCTCACCTGTGTCCCTCCCACTTAGGTGATAGTCTTTCTCCTGCCTTCTACATCCTGTTTCCATTTACTGGGGTGAATTCCATTAGGCATTTAGAAGGTGATCCTGTAACATGTAGCAGATTACTTCTGACCTTATTATCCTCGTTATATTTGTGTCATTTACAAACATATATAAGATCATTTAGGCCAGTGTTTGGTAAGCCCTTTACTTACGTTAAAAAGTACGTAAATCTAAAAAATGAGTTTAGTGCTATTCCATTAACCAGGTCTATCTTGACACCACCTCCCACTGTCGAGCTCTGAACTATGTTTCTTACTACCCTCATCTACCTCCCAGTCACCTCTCCTCACTATTATTATTATTATCATTATTTATGACTTCTACGAGTCATACATCACCTGGGAAATGTAAGGAAATCATGTTTGATTTGAGGAAGAGAAAGGAAGCTTCAAATCCTTGGATTTAGAGCCTTTCAAAGACATGAAGGTCATCATCCCCCATTACTTTCCCCACGTGAAATGATTCTTCTTTGTAGATGAGACTGTAGCGATGACTGAAACATTCTAACTGCATCTACAAGAC
Source organism: Cherax destructor (assembly GCA_009830355.1). NCBI lineage: Eukaryota > Metazoa > Arthropoda > Malacostraca > Decapoda > Parastacidae > Cherax > Cherax destructor. The sequence goes on along the minus strand of WNWK01001255.1, from coordinate 212,854 downwards.
CGAACTGACAAGCCACTGCCATTACTGAGTTGTTTCTCCGCTGGTTTACAGTCTTCACAACATCCAACACCAATCCTCACTATCTATTTTAATAGACTAGAGATCAACAAAGGTCCACGTTTTATTTGTGTATAAGTTACCCAGGGTTTAATACTAAGCCCGACGCTTCTTCCGTCGAAATGTGTTATTGAAGAAGCAGTCAGTCTCTGGCTGGACTGGGTCTTGCGCGAGTGGCTAAGCTGGACTTGGTCTGCTATGATTGCCTGGCTTGGCTATATTTGGGCTGAGACTCCTCTGATTGGCAGGAGCGCCAGGTTCTCCCCAACACCGTAGATCTGGCAGAGTTATCAACCGTGATTGTCAGGTTCACCTTCATGGTACAGTATACCATGGTAGAATAAACCGGAGTCCAGTATAGAAACCTGAGACACAAATAAATGGCTAAAAATATCAGCAAACATTATTATAGGAAATAGACAACTACGTTATTAAATTATAATTAATCATTATTAACAATTTTATCTTCCTTCAAGGCTTATCCAGAGAATCTGTTTGGTATAAAAACTCAAAATTTATTTTATTCCTGGGAAAGCGATAAAATCCTGGGAATCATCAAGCGGCTGGGAAATGGGAGAAAATCAGGGTTGATCTGAGGAATGGGTGACTGACACAAATTCTTAGGATCAACTTCTTTTGAAAGAAACTTCAGAGTATTTCTTCAAGAGATGTAATTATACAAGGTAGATGCTAAAGAAGTTATCAAGAATAATTAATAATAATGATGGTTAAGTTAGTAAGTGGGAGGAACAGGAGGAGAACCACCTTAGTTAATGTTTGTTATACAGAGGTTAGAAGAGCGAGTGTTTTCCTAATAGACAATCCTCTTTGTTCTATGTTAATCTGTGTTAAACTCACCCTCTCTTCTTTCTCTCTCTCCTTTACTCACACTTTTACATGATATATGATAATAATAAATCCAGAGAGTAGATAGGTCTTCTCAGTATATAGCCTTGGTGTGGACTTCCAAGTCCTCTGCTATCAGTCTTTTCAATGTACTCTCTCTCTCTCTCTCTCTCTCTCTCTCTCTCTCTCTCTCTCTCTCTCCCTGCTGCTCACAGTATCTCTCACTCTCCACACAACACCTACACACGTACACAAACACATGATAACCACCATTGCTGAAAATCATAAAGGTGAGACCTCCTGCCCCGGGGCTGTTGAAATTGCTTTATGCTCGGACGAAATTTCATCAAATTGAGTTTTGTGTAGTCCCGAGGCAACGTAATTAGACCCCTCCACCCCCCTAAGAACCCCCACCCCCCTCTAATAACACCCTGGCTGTCCTTCCCAACTATCCTCACACCACCTGTGATTAACGTTCAGATTTAAGCGTTACATGTCTTTTTTTTTTCTCATCCACCACGGTGCCAGACGTATCATAGCCGTTCGTTAAGAAACTGATGCTGATTACTACTTTAAAAAAGTGACGTAGAATAAAGAACAAAAAGGAACAATACCGTGACTGGAACAATACACAAATAACCCGAACACAGGAGAGACGAACTTACGGCTACGTTTTGGTCCGACTTGGTTATATCATTGATACTGCTTACCAACACAGCCTGAGTCCTGAATATTAATTATGTAAGAGTGAATGGTGATGGTTAGTAATGCAATAACATGTTGTGACACTCATTTATAAACTTAAATAACAAAAAAAGGCACAATACCGTGACTGGAACAATACATACACATTACATTGTTAAATGCTCCAAACTTCAGAACACCCGTGACTTAACCTGATTCCTTCCCCTTCTATCTCTTCCCCCTTCTCCTCTTTCTCCTTTCTCCTCTGGGTTTTCTTTCTTTTGCCTTATATCTGTCCTTCTTTATTTTATTTTATTTTTCCCCCTCTGTGTTCTTGTCCTTCCCCTATGCGGGCCGCCAGCTTCATTGCAGTGCTGCTTTCCTAGAATATGACTGACTCCACTACTACTACCACTACTACCTCCATTATTACCCCTCCACCACTTTCTTGTGCCCTCCCCTGTCTGCCTGCCTATAAATACCCTTCTACCTGTCCTTTGTGTTAGTGTGACTTTGTAAATGGTCCAAGTCGGACCGAAACGTCGTCGTAAGCTCCTCTCTTTGTTATATGTGCGGGTTGTGTGTGTATTTATAAACTTGTTAGTTTAGTCAGCTGAATTACTGTAACAAATATCATGCACATGTAATCCATCTGTTTGGATTTGAGTAAAAATGTAACTAATGGTATTCTTGTGCAGTGTGCAAATTCTTACATTTATATACAAAATATGAGGTAAAATGTTTGTTATTTCCAACATTTAACAATGATTTCAACATTAATAAAATATGAAGTAACTCAAGAAAATATTTTAATATAAAATATCAAGTAACTACTTGTAATTGAAAATCTGGACTAGTAATTGAAATTGTAATTGACTTTGAATCATGTAATCACTCCAAGCCTGTTTACCATCACTCAAGAATACTTTACCTTTAAAACTCTCAGCATATATGCATGAAGATAAGCAGCTTGCACTCTACATATAATAGACAGAGGTTAAATGGAGACGGAATAAACATATAATATGTGCACAAACAGCCCCTCCATTTGGTGATCAAGGTGGTCACAAGGTGATCAAGGCGGTCACAAGGTGATCAAGGCGGTCACAAGGTGATCAAGGCGGTCACAAGGTGATCAAGGCGGTCACAAGGTGATCAAGGCGGTCACAAGGTGATCAAGGCGGTCACAAGGTGATCAAGGCGGTCACAAGGTGATCAAGGCGGTCACAAGGTGATCAAGGCGGTCACAAGGTGATCAAGGCGGTCACAAGGTGATCAAGGCGGTCACAAGGTGATCAAGGCGGTCACAAGGTGATCAAGCGGTCACAAGGTGATCCAAGGTGATCAAGGCGGTCACAGGTGATCAAGGGTCACAAGGTGATCAAGGCGGTCACAAGGTGATCAAGGCGGTCACAAGGTGATCAAGGTGATCAAGGCGGTCACAAGGTGATCAAGGCGGTCACAAAGGTGATCAAGGTGATCTCAAGGTGATCAAGGCGGTCACAAGGTGATCAAGGCGGTCACAAGGTGATCAAGGAGGTCACAAGGTGATCAAGGCGGTCAAGGTGATCACAAGGTGATCAAGGCGGTCACAGGTGATCAAGGTGATCAAGGGATCAAGGCGGTCACAAGGTGATCAAGGCGGTCACAAGGTGATCAAGGTGATCAAGGCGGTCACAAGGTGATCAAGGCGGTCACAAGGTGATCAAGGCGGTCACAAGGTGATCAAGGCGGTCACAAGGTGATCAAGGCGGTCACAAGGTGATCACAAGGTGATCAAGGCGGTCACAAGGTGATCAAGGTGGTCACAAGGTGATCAAGGCGGTCACAAGGTGATCAAGGTGGTCACAAGGTGATCAAGGTGGTCACAAGGTGATCAAGGCGGTCACAAGGTGATCAAGGCGGTCACAAGGTGATCAAGGTGGTCACAAGGTGATCAAGGTGGTCACAAGGTGATCAAGGCGGTCACAAGGTGATCAAGGCGGTCACAAGGTGATCAAGGTGATCACAAGGTGATCAAGGCGGTCTGACAAGGTGATCAAGGTGATCACAAGGCAGGTGATCAAGGCGGTCACAAGGTGATCAAGGTGATCACAAGGTGATCAAGGCGGTCACAAGGTGATCAAGGCGGTCACAAGGTGATCCAAGGGATCAAGGCGGTCACAAGGTGATCAGGATCAAGGGATCACAAGGTGATCAAGGCGGTCACAAGGTGATCAAGGCGGTCACAAGGTGATCAAGGTACAAGGTCGGTCACAAGGTGATCAAGGCGGTCACAAGGTGATCAAGGTGGATCACAAGGTGATCAAGGTCGGTCACAAGGTGATCAAGGGTCACAAGGTGATCAAGGGGTCACAAGGTGATCAAGGCGGTCACAAGGTGATCAAGGTGGTCACAAGGTGATCAAGGCGGTCACAAGGTGATCATCAAGGTGTCAGGTGGTCACAAGGTGATCAAGGCGGTCACAAGGTGATCAAGGCGGTCATCAAGGTGCACATCAGGTGATCAAGGCGATCTAAGTGACAAGGTCATGTCAGTCACACAGGTTAAGTCCACCAAATAGTAGCCAAAGACAGATGTGCTACAAGGCATTAAGCCCCACACTAAGTCTTCATACCCAGAGTCTACATCATCCTACCAACTTTTCCTTTAAAAAACAGAAAATATAAAAACGAGATTGAATTAATCTTATAATCTGCTACCCAGATTACTGACTGTCTGAAAAGATCTCTGAATGGTGTGCGTGTGTGTGCGTGTGCGTGTGCGTGTGCGTGTGCGTGTGCGTGTGTGCGTGTGTGTGGACATACCCTTCAGTAAATCCAACATATCACAACTAAGTAAGAAATACAAACATAGGTTAAATGCTCTCAGAGTTGTTGGTGCCCACGACCCCAGCTGTTGTGCTAATGTAAAAATACCGAGAATAATGTACATAGCCTAGTATATTAGATCCTTAATTGATTATGCTGACCTATGATGATAGGTGATAATGAAAAACAAAGTCCTCGGAATTATTACTAGCCTTCTTAAAGCTACCAAGTTCTTTAATCAGTATTCGTAGTGCAATGGATAGACAATTTAAACTTTCTATAAATAATTATAAATCTAAATGGATAAACAAAACACGTAATTCTATTAAAATCCATAACCTGCTTGAACTATAGACTACAAGAAGTTGTCACCACTCCATGGAACCTGTATAGATTTAATATCACTTATCTGTAAGCTCATCCCAAGAAGCTAATCACCAGTAATCCCTTAAATCAATTGCGAAATCAACTGCTGAAGAAGAAATTTATCAGCTAAGTAAGAAGATATAACAGATTATACACACTGGTGGATCTTAACACTGGTCCAGCGGGAGGGCTGCATCTGCTCTTGTTGACACCTTCTTACACTACATTATGTTACCTTATTAACACAATATGCGGTTCATGTTTTACCGAGAAGACGTTTATTCCACCAGGGACTGAAAGATGAAAATATCCCTGGTTGACGAAACGTTTTCTCAATAAAATGCCATAACCACATACAGTCTTAAGATACTTGTCGTTAAACCATACCATAGGAAAGTTAGCATAGGCACTGTGGTGCCTATGCTAACCTTCCTATGGTGTATAAATATACGTACCTAGTTGGACGAATCTTGTAGTCAGCTGGCCCAGTGACTTGCGCGTCGGTCTGGAGTTTTAAGACTCTCTGATCGCGGGTTCTAACCCCGCCCGTTTGTTTGCAATCGTGTCATTACGATTTTGTGAGTCATACTTGTCGTTATATATCACTGATATTTGTGTTAAATTAGACATAAGAATTAACAACTAAACTCTACATTACAAACATAATTGTTTGCCATTTTAATGGCACTAAAGTTATGACAGTTTGAATACTTGATCATTACTGACTGTGTTCTCACTGTATACACAAGACTGAGATAATAACTAACATGCTCACTGGAGAAGCTAAGATATTAAAATATTTATTAAAAAAAACAAATTAATATATAATTCGTATGTATTCTATTTCACACTGAATTACTTGGCCATTATAAATGTGATATAACAGCAGAAATAAAGCACTCTGAAAAAATCTTAACTTGACCTGGGTTTGTACTCAAGGAAACAGGAATACAGTTAGTGGATTGAGCAGGTCAGTAACTCACTGTGATAACATGAGTGTAAGTAAACATTTACTGAAAATTTTGCAATGTAAATAATGAGTGATGCAACATTAGCCAGACTTACGCTCGGTTACAAGTAAGTCTGCGGTTGGACTTGTACAATTTTATACAAAGAATATATTCAGGTATGTGGTAGACTTATGTTCACTTTCTTGACAGCTATGTTGTTGACTGTCCACTTATTGAGAGAGATATAGACAAAGAATATAGTAACATATATACTCAATATGTCAAAGGATCTTATTAGTGAAAATAAGATTTCAAAATTTTTGAGCAAGATCAGATTTTACCGCCGAAGTTGCTAGTTTATTGTGTACCCCATATTCATCCTGTGGACGCTAGTCCAAGAACATGTTATTACACAAAATGCCTAGGAACTAGAGTCCAAAAGAATTAGCAGGAGTACATCTGGATATATATCTACTGATAATGCCTTATTTGTGGAAAGCAAAGTTAAGATATTTGCTTGATATGTCTGGTAGTATTTTATTTTATTAATAAGATCCCTTGATAAATAGGTCATTATGCTATATCTGTATCTTGAGCAAGTGATCAGAATTGTCTTTTAACATAAAAATATTAAACTGTCCATATCTAGATGTACTCTTGTTAACCTATTTAGGTCCTAGTTCCTAGGCCTTTGTGTATCCATATGCTTTTGAGCTACCGTTCACTATATGGCTACGGAGTATACAAAAATTACCCGCTACCGTCCACACAATGGACATGGGATGCACAAATTAGCCTCTATCTTCAACAGGATGGATATGGGATGCACAAATATGCCACTACCTTCAACAGGATGGATATGGGATGCACAAATAAGGCTCTACCTTCAACAGGATGGATATGGGATGCACAAATAAGCCTCTACCTTCAACAGGATGGATATGGGATGCACAAATAAGCCACTACCTTCAACAGGATGGATATGGGATGCACAAATAAGCCTCTACCTTCAACAGGATGGATATGGGATGCACAAATAAACCACTACCTTCAACAGGATGGCTATGGGATGCACAAATAAACCACTACCTTCAACAGGATGGATATGGGATGCACAAATAAGCCTCTACCTTCAACAGGATGGATATGGGATGCACAAATAAGGCTCTACCTTCAACAGGATGGATATGGGATGCACAAATAAGCTTCTACCTTCAACAGGATGGATATGGGATGCACATAAAGACACTACCTTCACAGGATGGATATGGGATGCACAAATAAGGCTCTACCTTCAACAGGATGGATATGGGATGCACAAATATGCCACTACCTTCAACAGGATGGTTATGGGATGCACAAATAAGCAACTACCTTCAACAGGATGGATATGGGATGCACAAATAAGCCTCTACCTTCAACAGGATGGATATGGGATGCACAAATAAGCCACTACCTTCAACAGGATGGCTATGGGATGCACAAATAAGCCACTACCTTCAACAGGATGGATATGGGATGCACAAATAAGCCTCTACCTTCAACAGGATGGATATGGGATGCACAAATAAGCCTCTACCTTCAACAGGATGGATATGGGATGCACAAATAAGCTCTACCTTCAACAGGATGGATGTGGGATGCACAAATAGCCACTACCTTCAACAGGATGGATGGGATGCACAAATAAGCCCTACCTTCAACAGGATGGATATGGGATGCACAAATAAGCCTCTACCTTCAACAGGATGGATATGGGATGCACAAATAAGCCACTACCTTCAACAGGATGGATATGGGATGCACAAATAAGCCTCTACCTTCAACAGGATAGATATGGGATGCACAAATAAGCCTCTACCTTCAACAGGATGGATATGGGATGCACAAATAAGCCACTACCTTCAACAGGATGGATGTGGGATGCACAAATAAGCCTCTACCTTCAACAGGATGGATATGGGATGCACAAATAAGCCTCTACCTTCAACAGGATGGATATGGGATGCACAAATAAGCCACTACCTTCAACAGGATGGATATGGGATGCACAAATAAGCCACTACCTTCAACAGGATGGATATGGGATGCACAAATAAGCCTCTACCTTCAACAGGATGGATATGGGATGCACAGCTTAACAGACACCTCATCGACATGGATATGGGATGCACAAATAAGCCTCTACCTTCAACAGGATGGATATAGGATGCACAAATAAACCACTACCTTTAACAGGATGTATATGGGATGCACAAATAAGGCTCTACCTTCAACAGGATGGATATGGGATGCACAAATATGCCACTACCTTCAACAGGATGGATATGGGATGCACAAATAAGCCACTACCTTCAACAGGATGGATATGGGATGCACAAATAAGCCTCTACCTTCAACAGGATGGATATGGGATGCACAAATAAACCACTACCTTCAACAGGATGGCTATGGGATGCACAAATAAACCACTACCTTCAACAGGATGGATATGGGATGCACAAATAAGCCTCTACCTTCAACAGGATGGATATGGGATGCACAAATAAGCCCTACCTTCAACAGGATGGCTATAGGGATGCACAAATAAACCCTACCTTCAACAGGATGGATATGGGATGCACAAATAAGCCACTACCTTCAACAGGATGGATATGGGATGCACAAATAAGCCTCTACCTTCAACAGGATGGCTATGGGATGCACAAATAAACCACTACCTTCAACAGGATGGATATAGGATGCACAAATAAACCACTACCTTTAACAGGATGGATATGGGATGCACAAATAAGCCTCTACCTTCAACAGGATATATATGGGATGCACAAATAAGCCTCTACCTTCAACAGGATGGATATGGGATGCACAGCTTAACAGACACCTCATCGACAGATTCACATCTGAAACTAACACTTTACCTTCTTGTGTTTCAACTCTTCCCTGCTAAACACCCCACCTCCCTAGCACTTCACCCTTCCTACCATCCCATCTCCCTAGACCCCCGTTTTTCCCTCCTTCCTTCCTCGTCAATCCTCAACCCCACCTCCCTTTCTCACCCCGCCTCCCTCCCTCATCCCCTCAACAAAGTCTTTTTCTGATTTCAACCATTTTACAACAAAATGCAATTTTCTGCGTATGACAGTTGAAGTAATATTTATTACACAACTTCACGGTTGTCTCAGCTATGCAGCCACAACTTGTGCACACCTGGTGACGCGTAACACATCTAATATATACTCCACGTATTGACCAACACATCTGCTATGACTTTTCTGATGTCATTGATTCTAGCAAGTATTTCAGTATTATCTTCTGGTATCTGGTAAACAATACTTCACAAACACCCACAAGAAGTACAAGAGGTGATACCAAGTGAGCGTTGAGGAGAGAGGATCGTTTGATGGGTGTCACGACCCATCATACCAGGGAACGTTACGTTATCATAATTACATTAATGTAAGCAAACAACTTCATTTTCATATCTTTTTTAGTATTATTGTAATTATTTTTTGAAATAGTAGAGAGACACTATTCTGAATATTTGTATGCAGTGAGAGCGGCAGAGTATATACACAGACAGATATATACAGTATCTCAGTATATACCAGTCTAGAGTTGACTTTAATTCCTATATTAGATACTAAAGTATTCATGACTGGCGATGAATGGGTGATATGCAGCCTTAATGACCCTCGTGTAGTGGATAGTCTTTAAATCCAACCGTGTAGTGGATAGTCTTTAAATCAAACTGTGTAGTGGATAGTCTTTAAATCAAACACACGTCATTCTTCCATTCTCCCTCTACCTCATTCCTTCATCCCTTGACACCTCCATAACCCCCACCTCCATCATTTAACACCTCCATAACCCCCACCTCCATCCCTTCACACCTCCATAACCCCCACCTCCATCCCTTGACACCTCCATAACCCCCACCTCCATCCCTTGACACCTCCATAACCCCCACCTCCATCCCTTGACACCTCCATAACCCCACCTCCATCCCTTGACACCTCCATAACCCCCACCTCCATCCTTGACACCTCCATAACCCCACCTCCATTCCTTGACACCTCCATAACCCCCTCCATCCCTTACACCTCTCTAACCCCCACCTCCATCCTTGACACCTCCATAACCCCGCCTCCATCCCTTGACACCTCCATAACCCCCACTCCATCCTTTGACACCTCCATAACCCTCACTCCATCCCTGACCCTCCATAACCCCCACCCATCCCTTTACACCTCCTAACCCCTCCTTCATTTACACCTCCCTAACCCCACCTCATCCTTTAAAACCTCTCTAACCCCACCTCCATCCCTTTACACCTTCCTAACCCCCACCTCCATTCATTTACACCTCCCTAACCCCACCTCCATCCCTTTAAACCTCTCTAACACCCACCTCCATCCCTTTACACCTCCTAACCCCCTCCATCCCTTTACACCCCCCTAGCCCCCACCTCCATCCCTTTAACCTCCTAACCCCACCTCCATCCCTTTACACTCTCTAACCCCATCTCCATCCCTTTACACCTCTCTAACCCCACCTCCATCCCTTTACACCTCCTAACCCCCTCCATCCTTTACACCTCTCTAACCCCCACCTCCATCCCTTTACACCTCTCTAACCCCCACCTCCATCCCTTTAAACCTCTCTAACCCCCACATCCATCCCTTTACACCTCCCTAACCCTCATCTCCATCTCTTTATACCTCTCTAACCCCACCTCCATCCTTTACACCTCCCTAACCCCCTTCATCCCTTTACACCTCCCTAACCCCCACCTCAATCCCTTTACACCTCTCTAACCCCATCTCCATCCCTTTACACCTCTCTAACCCCCACCTCCATCCCTTTACACCTCCCTAACCCCCACCTCCATCCCTTTACATCTCTCTAACCCCATCTCCATCCCTTTACACCTCTCTAACCCCACTCCATCCCTTTAACCTCTCTAACCCCACCTCCATCCTTCCTTCTAACCATCTCATCCTTTAACCTCTCTAACCCACTCCATCCCTTACACCTTCCTAACCCCACCTCCATCCCTTTAAACCTCTCTAACCCCACCTCCATCCTTTACACCTCTCTAACCCCACCTCCATCCCTTTACCTCCTAACCCCACCTTCCATCCCTTTACACCTCCTAACTCCCACCTCCATCCCTTTAACCTCTCTAACCCCCACCTCCATCCCTTTACACCTCTCTAACCCTCACCTCCATCCCTTTAAACCTCTCTAACCCCCACCTCCATCCCTTTACACCTCTCTAACCCCCATCTCCATCCCTTTATACCTCTCTAACCCCCACCTCCATCCCATTACACCTTCCTAACCTTCGTCTTCATCGCCTTCTCCAAAACCTTCCAATCTTCTCTGTCTCCCTATCTTCCTCCTTTGCGTCTAAGTCCCTCACCCCCCATTTCCCCTAACCTCTGCTCACCTCCCCTCCCTGTCCCCGACATACATCCACCCCCTCCCTGTCCCATGCATACATCCTCCCCCTCCCCAGCCTTCTTCCCATGAAGCTCCCCCACTGTCTCGTACCTAACACGTACTAACAATCAATGGTACGACAATTACAATGATGGTGTACTTGGTGCCACACACTGCCACTTACCCATCATTGGCTGTCAGCCTGGCTCTCTCTCTCTCTCTCTCTCTCTCTCTCTCTCTCTCTCTCTCTCTCTCTCTCTCTCTCTCTCTCGTTAAACACCACTGGCTGTAGCAGTAAGTGGATGGGTGACCGCCTCGACACAGCCTCGTTTAAAAGGCACCTAGGTAAGTCAGATCCTCTTTGTTCCCCACACAGCTATCAACAGTCACTGTCACTTACTATTATACTACCACTACTACCACCATAACCACTACTACCACCATAACCACTACTACCACCATAACCACTACTACCACCATAACCACTACTACCACCATAACCACTACTACCATAACCACTACCACCATAACCACTACTACCACCATAACCACTACTACCACCATAACCACTACTACCACCATAACCACTACTACCACCATAACCACTACTACCACCATAACCACTACTACCACCATAACTACTACTACCACCATAGCCACTACTACCACCATAACCACTATTACTACCATAACCACTATTACCACCATAACCACTATTACCACTATAACCACTACTACCACCATAACCACTACTACCACCATAACCACTACCACCATAACCACTACCACCATAACTACTACTACCACCATAACTACTAGTACCACTAATATTAATAATAATAGAAAATACTTATACCACTGTTTCATCGCTACGTTATTACATAGTTACTTTATAACCTATATAGACGGTGGGTAACCAGAACCAACGAGAGAGAGAGAGAGAGAGAGAGAGAGAGAGAGAGAGAGAGAGAGAGAGAGAGAGAGAGGAAGGAAGAAACTCGGACAGCATGTTAGATGTGGAGAAAAATGATAGATCATTTATATTACAAAGACACACACAAATACACACACATAAGAAGAGGTATGATAAAGCTCACGGAGCAGGGAATGAGTGGCCTAGTAGAGACGGGGCCAGGAGCTATGACTCGACCCCTGCAACCACAAATGAGTACACACACACACACCAATAACCATTACACTAACATGCCACTTGCTGACGTATTGACAACACTTTCCCTTGTACTGTAGTGACAAAAGGAGAGAGAGAGAGAGAGAGAGAGAGAGAGAGAGAGAGAGAGAGAGAGAGAGAGAGAGAGAGCTGTCCATTGCTTTTCCACTCCCTCATCAGAAGGTGACTGTGAACCTGACAATAAGAACATATGAGCATCAAGTTGAACCTGAGGTTCTGGGACCAACACCAGACTCTGCTTGACGCATCTCACACTAACATACAAACACAATTATAAACACTTTTCATCTGTATTATTTAAAAAAAATCATACAGAATTTATAAACACGTTTTGGAGTTACGATGGATTAGTTGCCAATATTAATCACAATTTTAAAGAGAAAAATCAGAGCAGAGTACCAATAACAATTGACCCACAATTTGTAGAGGACCATTATTATTATTGCTGTTATTATAAAATTATTTTATTATTATTAATATTGTTGTTGTTACTATTAAATTATTATTATTAATAATATTGTTGTTAATATTATTATTATTATTCACAATAAAGCGATAAACCCGAGTGGGACATAGTGCTATGAGGAAAATTTTGAAGGACGTTTCCCTTCATCCTGGACCATAATCACATCACGAAGCACATTTTCATTTTTCATTAAATTGAACCTAATGAGTAATTACCATCCCCCATTATGTATGATTACCTGCATGTTCCCAGTATGTATGATTACCTACATGTTCCCACACTATGTATGAACACTTGGAGGCTCCCACACTATGTATCAACACTTGCAGGTTCCCACACTATGTATGAACACTTGCAGGTTCCACACTATGTATGAACACTTGCAGGTTCCCACACTATGTATGAACACTTGCAGGTTCCCACACTATGTATGAACACTTGCAGGTTCCCACACTATGTATGAACACTTGCAGGTTCCCACACTATGTATCAACACTTGCAGGTTCCCACACTATGTATGAACACTTGCAGGTTCCCACACTATGTATGAACACTTGCAGGTTCCCACACTATGTATGAACATTGCAGGTTCCACACTATGTATGAACACTTGCAGGTTCCCACACTATGTATGAACACTTGCAGGTTCCCACACTATGTATGAACACTTGCAGGTTCCCACACTATGTATGAACACTTGCAGGTTCCCACACTATGTATGAACACTTGCAGGTTCCCACACTATGTATGAACACTTGCAGGTTCCCACACTATGTATAACACTTGCAGGTTCCACCTATGTATGAACACTTGCAGGTTCCACATATAACACTTGCAGGTTCCCACCTGTATAACACTTGCAGGTTCCCCACTATGTATAACACTTGCAGGTTCCCACACTATGTATGAACACTTGAGGTCCCACTATGTTGACACTTGGGTTCCACACTATGTATGAACCCAGGTTCACACTATGTATGAACATTCCTAGGTTCCCTTTTGCACTTGGTACACTATGTATGAACACTTGCAGGTTCCCACACTATATTCCATAATGTTCGTCTTGCTGCATATAAATGAACACCAAACCTTACACCGTTGTTTACAGTCGATACACACAGGCCATCCCGTGTACTCACCTAGTTGTGGTTGCAGGGGTCGATTCATAGCTCCTGGCCCCGTGTGTGTGTGTGTTACCATTTGCTAAAGGCACTTGCTGTTAGATACTTCGCCTGTTGTGTGTATATCAGGCGAATATAAAGTGGACGATGATTATAGAACATTTCAGCTTCTTGTTGAGTCCCTCTTCAGCAGAGTAAAAACTGTACACAGACACTTAACGCGCACTTAAGAGTGGGAAAGTAATGACTGCGTTTCAGTCCTACTTGGAGCATTGACAAGTGTCACTGAAGCGAGAAGGGAAGGGCACTCTTTATTTAATGATTGTACGTAAATGTGATGAATCTTATACACAGTCACGTGACATGAAGTAAACGGCAGAAACTAGTCATTTCAGAACCTTTTACATTTTAATATTATGTCATATAATCACAAGGATTTTACACTTATACATGCAGAATTGTTATATATATTATGAAAACACATTCAATTTTAATAGTATAGTTATTAAGCTGATAGCTGTAGTATTGTTAAGCTGATAGCTGTAGTATAGTTAAGCTGATAGCTGTAAGGTTCATGAATCCCGGTTACATGAAGGTTCATGAATCCAGGGTACATGAAGGTTCATGAATCGCGGGTACATGAAGGTTCATGAATCCCGGGTACATGAAGGTTCATGAATCCCGGGTACATGAAGGTTCATGAATCCCGGGTACATGAAGGTTCATGAATCCAGGGTACATGAAGGTTCATGAATCCAGGGTACATGAAGGTTCATGAATCCCGGGTACATGAAGGTTCATGAATCCCGGGTACATGAAGGTTCATGAATCCGGTACATGAAGGTTCATGAATCCCGGTACATGAAGGTTCATGAATCTCGGGTACATGAAGGTTCATGAATCCAGGGTACATGAAGGTTCATGAATCCCGGGTACATGAAGGGTCATGAATCCCGGGTACATGAAGGTTCATGAATCCCGGGTACATGAAGGTTCATGAACCCCGGGTACATGAAGGGTCATGAATCCCGGGTACATGAAGGGTCATGAATCCCGGGAACATGAAGGTTCATGAACCCCGGGTACATGAAGGTTCATGAATCCCGGGTACATGAAGGGTCATGAATCCCGGGTACATGAAGGGTCATGAATCTCGGGTACATGAAGGGTCATGAATCCCGGGTACATGAAGGGTCATGAATCCCGGGTACATGAAGGGTCATGCATCCCGGGTACATGAAGGGTCATGAATCCAGGGTACATGAAGGTTCATGAATCCCGGGTACATGAAGGGTCATGAATCCCGGGTACATGAAGGGTAGTTCGTTGCAGACTATCACTGGTAATATATTCTTGAGAGTACTTACTCAATAATAAAGTCTACACTTCACATTCATAGGTAGGTAGTTAGGAAATATGAAGAGAGTTTTCACCATATAGATCACTCAGTGCTCTTAACAATAAAAACAAAAAAACATACAAGAGAAAGATGAGATTATCAAACAAAATTACTGACGTTAATAAAACACGCAACACAAATTTCAAAACACCAAGTTTAAATAAACAGTATAAGTTAGAAATCCCATTCAACTGTTAGATGTTACAAAACTTTTAAAAGTTCTTCGAGGTCGCAACGGGCACCTCAGTAATTATAAAGACCATGAGGAAAGCGAAAAGGTCTAAGTAATGGACAAACAACTGTGTTCCAGAGTTAGATGCACGCTGCAAGGCACACACAGTGGGACAGTAGAAGATGCAAGAAATGGCTATAAATGAGATGTTCAGTTCTCAAATTCGTCTCAAAGTGATGATTCTTGTTGTAGGAGGAGGATCAAACATCCAAGTGTTGCCCAACTCTGTCTAACTTGATGTTCGTATGTAGGATCCTCCGGGCCTGCCACTTACCAAGCGCATATCTGTATATGTGGTCTATAAAGTCACTATGAGAAAAGTCAACTATTGAGCATGCTTGCTACAGCAGCCATCGCCTCGGCATCCGCCCGTTCATTTCCTGGGACACCAACACAATTCCTCCTCCTTGTATTATGAGTTAAGACACGTTAACTACACGTGGATGCTTTGGACCATATGGTTGACAGAAGCATACTGGGCCAGGGCAAATTAAACACACTACGAATCAAAGTAGACGGTAAACAGAGATGTAACTAAGACAGCTACGAGGACGTGATCAGCGAGGACTGCGTGGAGCTGCACAGTGCGACACTTGGCACTGGCATCATTAGTGTTCCTATTATTAAACTAAAGATAAGTAGCTAAATGTGTGAACAAGCTGACAAGTTGATAACAAAGACAACGATTCGCTAGAGAAGAACCTTCCTATGATAATTTGATTATTTGATTAAGCTTCCAATAAATGAATAAATACTTGTTGCGTGTGTTTGTCATGTAGCAAGCACAGTACGAGAAGAACAAGTGTATACACACACAACCCGCACATAGAAGAGAAGAGCTTACGACGACGGTTTCGGTCGGACCGAAACGTCGTCGTAAGCTCCTCTCTTCTATGTGCGGGTTGTGTGTGTATTGTTCCAGTCACGGTATTGTGCCTTTTTGTTATTTAGAACAAGTGTGTTTGTCATGTACCAAGCACAGTACAAGAATAACAAGTGTGTTTGTCATGTAGCAAGTACAGTACAGCACTAGAAGAACAAGTGTGTTTGTCATGTAGCAAGTACAGTACAGTAAAAGAATAACAAGTGTGTTTGTCATGTAGCAAGTACAGTACAAGAATAACAAGTGTGTTTGTCATGTAGCAAGTACAGTACAGCACTAGAAGAACAAGTGTGTTTGTCATGTAGCAAGTACAGTACAGTACAAGAATAACAAGTGTGTTTGTCATGTAGCAAGCACAGTACAGTACAAGAATAACAAGTGTGTTTGTCATGTAGCAAGTACAGTCCAGCACTAGAAGAACAAGTGTGTTTGTCATGTAGCAAGCACAGTACAGTTCAAGAAGAACAAGTGTGTTTGTCATGTAGCAAGTACAGTACAACACTAGAAGAACAAGTGTGTTGGTCATGTAGCAAGTACAGTACAACACTAGAAGAACAAGTGTGTTTGTCTGTAGCAAGTACAGTACAACACTAAAGAAGAAATGTGTTTGTCATTAATAGCAAGACAATCAACACCAGAAGAACAAGTGTGTTTGTCATGTACAAGTACAGTACAACACTAGAAGAAAAGGTGTTTCATAAGACAGTACAACACTAGAAGAACAAGTGTTCAGTAAAGGTCAGTACACTAGAAGAACAAGTGTGTTTTGTCATGTAGCAAGTACAGTACAACACTAGAAGAACAAGTGGTTTGTCATGTAGCAAGTACAGTACAACACTAGAAGAACAAGTGTGTTTGTCTGTAGCAGTCAGTAGACACTAGAAGAACAAGTGTGTTTGTCTGTAGCAAGTCACAGTAAACACTAGAAGAACAAGTGTTTTGTCATGTAGCAAGTACAGTACAACACTAGAAGAACAAGTGTGTTTGTCTATGTTAGCAAGTACAGTACAACACTAGAAGAACAAAGTGTTTGTAACAGTGTTAAGACAAGTACAGAGTACAGCAACTAGAAGGGAACAATGTGTTTGTCATGTAGCAAGTACAGTACAACACTAGAGAACAAGTTGATTGTCTGTAGCAAGTACAGACAACACTAGAAGAACAAGTGTGTTTGTCATTTGAAGCTCAGTACAAACTGAATAAAAGTGTGTTTGTCATGTAGCAAGCACAGTACAAAGAAGAACAAGTGGTGTATTACAACACAGCACACTAGAAGAACAAGTGTGTTTGTCACGACAAGTCGTCAGTACAACACTTAAGAACAAGTGTGTGTTTGTTCAGTCACAGTATTGTGCATATAGTAAGAACAAGTGTGTTTGTCATGTAGCAAGACAGTACAGTACACATAGAAGAACAAGTGTGTTTGTCATGTAGCAAGCACAGTACAACACGAAGAACAAGTGTGTTTGTCATGTAGCAAGTACAGTCAAGAAGAAGAACAAGTGTGTTTGTCATGTAGCAAGTACAGTCAACACAGAAGAACAAGAGTGTTTGTCATGTAGCAAGTACAGTACAACATAGAAGAAAAAGTGTGTTTGTCATGTAGCAAGTACAGTGCAAGAAGAAAAAGTGTGTTTGTCATGTAGCAAGCACAGTACAGTTCAAGAAGCACAAGTGTGTTTGTCATGTAGCAAGTACAGTACAGCACTAGAAGAACAAGTGTGTTTGTCATGTAGCAAGTACAGTACAGCACTAGAAGAACAAGTGTGTTTGTCATGTAGCAAGTACAGTACAACACTAGAAGAACAAGTGTGTTTGTCATGTAGCAAGTACAGTACAACACTAGAAGAACAAGTGTGTTTGTCATGTAGCAAGTACAGTACACACTAGAAGAACAAGTGTGTTTGTCATGTAGCAAGTACAGTACAAGAATAACAAGTGTGTTTGTCATGTAACAAGCACAGTACAAGAAGAACAAGTGTGTTTGCCATGTAGCAAGCACAGTACAGTTCAAGAAGCACAAGTGTGTTTGTCATGTAGCAAGTACAGTACAGAAACTAGAGACAAGTGTGTTTGTCATGTAGCAAGCACAGTACAAGAATAACAAGTGTGTTTGTCATGTAGCAAGCACAGTACAAGAATAACAAGTGTGTTTGTCATGTAGCAAGCACAGTACAAGAATAACAAGTGTGTTTGTCATGTAGCAAGCTACAGTACAACACTAGAAGAACAAGTGTGTTTGTCATGTAGCAAGACAGTACAACCGAAGAACAAGTGTGTTTGTCATGTAGCAAGCACAGTACAACAGAAGAACAAGTGTGTTGGTCATGTTAGCAAGTACAGTACAGCACAAGAAGAACAAGTGTGTTTGTCATGTAGCAAGTACAGTACAACACTAGAAGAACAAGTGTGTTTGTCGTGTAGCAAGTACAGTACAACACTAGAAGAACAAGTGTGTTTGTCGTGTAGCAAGTACAGTACAACACTAGAAGAACAAGTGTGTTTGTCGTGTAGCAAGACAGTACAAGCACTAGAAGAACAAGTGTGTTTGTCGTGTAGCAAGTACAGTACAACACAAGAAGAACAAGTGTGTTTGTCGTGTAGCAAGACAGTAAAGTATAAGAGATTTGAAGATCTCAGACAAAGATTAAAATATATACGCTCTTTTCACCCACACTGTTTCGCTCTCTCTCTCTCTCTCTCTCTCTCTCTCATGTGGGTTTCCCCAATTCACCAGAATATATAATGTGTTGACACTGAGAGAACACTGTTGGAATCAAGAATACAATGTCACAATACTGTGGTGCTGGAATGTTTCCTGGATAATTGATCAATACAAATAAGCAGTGTATTTTCACTTCATTAATAAACGGGAGATCGAGCCTTCAGCACTCCTTGAACTGAATGAGCCGCACGGATTTAGCACTCCAAATAAGGGTGCCTCAAGAGGCCACATATACATTCAGTTTATTGTATGACCACCCTGGTGTAGGTGTAACCTCTGTGTGTGTGTGTATGTGTGTGTGTGAGGTGCTGTAAGGCTTCACCTTATTTCCTCTTGCCTTCACTACCTCCATTCCCTCCATCCTCTCTCTCTCTCTTCCTCACGAAGACATAAACACACAAGTGATAAGAATTTTGCAAGATATTTACGTCGCACATCGGAGAGTTATATTTTAGTGTGTGTGTGTGTGTGTACTCACCTAGTTGTGGTTGCAAGGGTCGAGATTCAGCTCCTGGCCCCGCCTCTTCACTGATCGCTACTGGGTCCTCTCTCTCCCTGCTCCATGAGTTTTATCATACCTCGTCTTAAAGCTATGTATGGCTCCTGCCTCCACTACATCACTTGCTAGACTATTCCACTTCCTTGCAACTCTACGGCTGAAGAAATACTTCCTAACATCCCTGTGACTCATCTGAGTCTTCAACTTCCATTGTGACCCCTTGTTGCTGTGCTCCATCTCTGGAACATCCTGTCTCTGTCCACCTTGTCGATTCCTCTCAGTATTTTATATATCGTTATCATGTCATCCCTATCCCTCCTGTCCTCCAGTGTCGTCAGGTCGATTTCCCTTAACCTGTCCTCGTAGGACGTGTGTGTGTGTGTGTACTCACCTAGTTGTGGTTGCAGGGGTCAATTCACAGCTCCTGACGCGGCCTCTTCGCTGGTCGCTATTAGGTCCACTCTCTACTCCAAGATCTTTATCGTACGTGTGTTTTTGCTGTTCTTCAGCTGACTCCTCAGTTACTGACTCCACCTCTTAAACTTCACTCGCTGGTAGTATTGATTCCTGGTTTTATGGACACAATCATACCTATTCTTGGAACTGTGTATTACAGCATATTTGTCTCTACCACTTCCTCATCTACATCATTCCACTTATTTACCTCCATGAGACTCGAACACGTGAAGTATCATACCTGAATTCCATCTGGTGTCTGGCGCCACAGTGTCTTCAGTGAATACCTTCTTAAATCCTCTGCATAATTCCTAGCAGAGTTTTCCTTCGTTTCCTGCGAGCATGTCTCCCTCCTCCAACAGTCTTATTACCTGGTCTTGTACAGTCGTCTTCCCTCTTACGTAGCTTTGTAGTAGATTTGGCTCTTGATTTGATCTTTGTTGTTACGTCATTCTCAAACTGATGTTCTGTTTCCTTTCTTATCAGTGCATAGTCATTCGTAGTTATTCTACTTGCCTCTCCACTGTCTGTCGTCCTCTGTGTTCTGTACTTTTCCCATGATCTTTTCCTATTTCCTTTGACCTCTCTTTAGCTCTTAATAAACCAAGGCACTCCATCATTTGTCATTCCTTCAACTCTGTCCCGATGGATTCCCTTTAGAAAATCTCTCAACCCTCCACAGTATCCTCTTCTGTAATCAGGTTTATTATTTGTAATTACTCTTCCATCCACTCCCACTTCTATCAAATATTCAAGTTTAAGTACCACGGGGTCACTAACCCAGACTGGTAGCATGTTTTTATCTTCTATAACAGTTTTTCTCTCCACGTTTCCGACCCTCCATATGGGTTCCAGTTTCCCTGTCTATTGTGATTCTTTTGTTCTCATTGTACTCGTGCATCGGTAGATGTGGTTCAAACTTGTGATGGAGATTATAGACCACTGCTATTGGCTTCCCGTAGTGATTATTTCTCATATTAGTCATTAAAATTGATAGTGCTCATGTTTCTAGTCTTCAAACTCCACTGATTCCTTAACATTACTGCCAGCCTTCCCTTTCTGTTTATTATTTCTCTTCCCACATTGAGCTACTCTTATAAGAATAAAGCATTGCTTTTTTATTCTAAGACACTTTTCTCTATGACAGCTGTAATATCTGGATGCTCTTCTGCTACGCTGTCCTATATTTCACCACTTTTGTTTGTGATTCCATTTGTATACCAACTGATTCTTCTGTTATTCGCTGTATGTAGGGATACCTGGCAATAAGAGTGAATTTTGGAGGGAATACGAGTGAGAGAGAGAGAGAGGATTTATATAGTCTGGGAGAGGAAGGGATAGTGGTATTAAAACAACTGTGGAGAGGGAGGAAGGAAAGTGGAGAGGAGAAAAGACAAATGAAAGTAAGTAGAGCATGAGTGCTATTTAAGGAGAGGGTGGGAAGGAGCAGGGAGGGAAGAGGTACAATTGTGGTGTGAAAGAGGGGAAGAAGTTGAAGGGATAGGAGGTGACTGGGATGGTAGGGTGAGGGTAAGTCGATGGGCGGGAGAAAGGGGATGGAAGGGTGAGTGAAATTAGAGAAGAGGTGAGGTGAAATTGAGGATACTAGGAATAGGTTGCTGCTTCTTGCTCTTGGTTGCTGATTGGTTCTTATTTCACTTATTCACTTCATTCAATATTTCTTATTCACTTTTCCCTACACTAACCACTCTCTACTTTCTATGTATATTTTCTTAGATTCATGAAATTAATAACCCTGATTTGTTACACTTCACAAAATATAGTCAGTTTGTTTACTCTTCACCCCTTAGATGCATCCACCGATAGACCTAAGAAACAGGTGCCTAGGGCCGACGAGGACCTTAATCCAGATCTTCTCATTCCAATCTGATCTCAGTCTTTCATTACTAAATATTTTGTTACTGCAATCACCTTGTTCATCTCTATGTTCACTCTTACACACCCTTTCAAACTTCTCCGTTAACCTTGGCAACTTCTATTCAGAATCTCCCAAAAGAGCCGTGTCATCGGCAAACAACTTGTTATGATAGCAGGTGTTATGTAGTAAAGTTGATGATAGATGTACGTAGCGTAGTGAAGATGATTAACAGATTTGGGTTAATGAAGAACATGATAATTGCCTCATCTCATACAGCCTCTCAAACACAATACACCCGCACCAACAACAGTTATTACTATTGGTGCGACTCCACGTTCACAAGTCTCTATGTAATAGGGTTGAAAATAACGATAATTTATTAACGTTATGATTAGACACCTCAGTGACCCCCCCCCACACAGATTTATCATCATACAATCCGTTAACATAAATTCACATATACCAGCGGAGGTAACACACGTAATGAGGTGAGAGAGATACAAAGTTGGCGTCACTTTAGTGTCCCCAGATGCTGCTAGTAAGAGGGTTAAGGGCTTAGTGACAGCTTCCTATGCTACATGAACGGAAGGGTGAGATAGAGAAACAGAGAGGGAGGGACACAAGGATGGTAGAGGGAGGGACACAAGGATGGTAGAGGGAG
Source organism: Cherax destructor (assembly GCA_009830355.1). Lineage (NCBI taxonomy): Eukaryota > Metazoa > Arthropoda > Malacostraca > Decapoda > Parastacidae > Cherax > Cherax destructor. The sequence continues at coordinate 190,186 of WNWK01001255.1, read as the reverse complement.
AGACACAAGGATGGTAGAGGGAGGGAGACAAGGATGGTAGAGGGAGGGACACAAGGATGGTTGAGGGAGGGACACAAGGACAAGAGAAAGAGTGACACAATGACAACAGAGAGTGACACAATGACCACAGAAAGAGTGACACAATGACAACAGAAAGAGTGACACAATGACAACAGAAAGAGTGACACAATGAAAACAGAAAGAGTGACACAAGGAACAGAGAGTGACACAAGGACAACAGAGTGACACAAGGACAACAAAGAAAGAGTGATACAAGAACAACAAAGAGTGACTCAAAGACAATAGAGTGACACAATTACAACAGAGAGTGACACAAGGACAACAGAAAGTGACACAAGGACAACAAAGAGTGACACAAGGACAACAGAGTGATACAAGGACAACAGAGAGTGACACAAGGACAACAAAGAGTGACACAAGGACAACAGAGAGTGACACAAGGACAACAGAGTGACACAAGAACAACAGAGAGTGACACAAGGACAACAGAAAGTGACACAAAGACAACAGAGAGTGACACAAGGACAGCAGAGAGTGACACAAGGACAACAGAGTGACACAAGGACAACAGAGAGTGACACAAGGACAACAGAGAGTGACACAAGGACAACAGAGAGTGACACAAGGACAACAGAGAGTGACACAAGGACAGCAGAGAGTGACGCAATGACAACAGAAAGTGACGCAATGACAACAGAAAGTGACACAATGACAACAGAAAGAGTGACACAATGACAACAGAAAGAGTGACACAATGACAACAGAAAGAATGACATAATGACAACAGAGTGACACAATGACAACAGAGAGTGACACAAGGACAACAGAGAGTGACACAAGGACAACAGAGAGTGACACAAGAACAACAAAGAGTGACACAAGGGCAACAGAGAGTGACACAAGGACAACAGAGAGTGACACAAGGACAGCAGAGAGTGACACAATGACAACAGAGAGTGACACAAGGACAGCAGAGAGTGACACAAGGGCAACAGAGAGTGACACAAGGACAATAGAGAGTGACACAAGGACAACAAAGAGTGATACAATGACAATAGAAAGAGTGACACAATGACAACAGAAAGAGTGACACAATGACAACAGAAAGAGTGACACAAGGACAACAGAGTGACACAAGGACAGCAGAGAGTGACACAAGGACAACAGAGAGTGACACAAGGACAACAGTTAGTAATACAAGGACAACAAAGAGTGACACAATGACAACAGAAAGAGTGACACAATGACAACAGAAAGAATGACACAATGACAACAGAAAGAGTGACACAATGACAACAGAAAGAGTGACACAATGACAACAGAAGAGTGACACAAGGACACAAAGACAACAGAGAGTGACACAAGGATAACAGAAAGAGTGACACAAGGACAACAGAGTGACACAAGGACAACAGAGAGTGATACAAGGACAACAAAGAGTGACACAAGGAACAGAGAGTGACACAAGGACAACAGAGTGACACAAGGACAACAAAGAAAGAGTGATACAAGAACAACAAAGAGTGACACAAGACAAAGAGTGACACAATGACAACAGAGTGACACAAGGACAACAGAAAGTGATACAAGGACAACAAAGAGTGACACAAGGACAACAGAGTGATACAAGGACAACAGAGAGTGACACAAGGACAACAAAGAGTGACACAAGGACAACAGAGAGTGACACAAAGACAACAGAGAGTGACACAAGGACAACAGAGTGACACAAGGACAACAAAGAAAGAGTGATACAAGAACAACAAAGAGTGACTCAAAGACAATAGAGTGACACAATTACAACAGAGAGTGACACAAGGACAACAGAAAGTGACACAAGGACAACAAAGAGTGACACAAGGACAACAGAGTGATACAAGGACAACAAAGAGTGACACAAGGACAACAGAGAGTGATACAAGGACAACAGAGAGTGACACAAGGACAACAGAGAGTGACACAAGGACAACAGAGAGAGCAGTAACAGTTATGTTTACAAAGCACCTTGATCGTGCTGGTTACTTGTCTCTCGTAACAATAAAATATGATACACAACTCATACTAAAAACAAAGATAAAATTAACAAGCAAGAAAAAACAAGAACATGAATAATACATTCAAGACAAATAATATCACCGCAGGATAGAAAAACAAGGATGGTAGGATGATAGATGAAAACAAGGATGGTAGGATGATAGAGGAAAACAAGGATGGTAGAATGACAGAGGAAAACAAGGATGGTAGGATGAAAAAGTTAGAAAAACAAGGATGGTAGGATGATAGAGGAAAACAAGGATGGTAGAGGAAAACAAGGGAAGGGGGTAGGGGTGGAGCTAGGGGAGGCAAGAGGGAACAAGGTGAAGCCTTACAGCACCTCACACACACACACAGAGGTTCCACCTACACCAGAGTGGTCATACAATAAACTGAGTGTATATGTGGCCTCTTGAGGCACCTTTATATGTGCGATGTTCTCAGTGCTGTATTGTTCTTCTATTCTTGGAGTGGCGTTCTATGCAGTGTTCTCTTTATTATATTCTTGGAGTGTTGTTCTCGGCTGTATTCTTGTTATTGGAGTATTGTTCTCAGCCGTGATCTCGTTTATTTTTTTATTAACACACTGGCCGTTTCCCACCAAGGCAGGGTGACCCGAAAAAGAAAAACTTTGATCATCATTCACTACATCACTGTCTCTACAGAGGCATGCTTACACTACAGTTATAAAACTGCAACATTAACACCCCTCCTTCAGAGTGCCATCACTGTACTTCCCATCTCCAGGAAACAAGTCCGGCCTGGTGGTTTCCCTGAATCCCTTCATAAATGTTACCTTGCTTACACTCCAACAGCACGTCAAGACCTAAAAATCATTTGCCTGCATTCGCTCCTATCTAACACGCTCACGCTCGCTTGCAGTGTTCTTGTCAATGGAGAGGCGAGAACAATACCACAACACCTTGCCACAGCCATCACAAGCACAACCTTCACTACGTATACCCAGGGCTTCTGTGTATGTGATGATGGCAAGTCACATGTTTACAATGTGTTTTAAGCTATGCATTTCTTAAGAATACTCTAGCGCTGCAGTAAGCTTACTGACCCATGCTAGGCAAGGTCCAACGCACAGCCAAAATGCAGGAAATTATAGAGTTGCCGATACAGTAGCATTGATGATGGTGCAACAAGCTTTTTCCCGCCTTTCACCATACACTGCAAGCTGAACTTCACTTTTCAGGTGCCTATAATTCAAAACCAAGTACATATAAGCTACACTGCAATGTTTGGTGACTGTTCATGTTTGTATTACCAACTCGTTATAATTGTAAACAAATAAGAAATTAACTTTGATAGGTCTTGTTCAGTACCTTAACCTTGATCGGTCTTGTTCAGTACCTTAACCTTGATAGGTCTTGTTCAGTACCTTAACCTTGATCGGTCTTGTTCAGTACCTTAACCTTGATAGGTCTTGTTCAGTACCTTAACCTTGATAGGTCTTGTTCAGTACCTTAACCTTGATCGGTCTTGTTCAGTACCTTAACCTTGATAGGTCTTGTTCAGTACCTTAACCTTGATCGGTCTTGTTCAGTACCTTAACCTTGATAGGTCTTGTTCAGTACCTTAACCTTGATAGGTCTTGTTCAGTACCTTAACCTTGATAGATCTTGTTCAGTACCTTAACCTTGATCGTCTGTTCGTCTAAGATTCAGTACATTAGCCTTGATAGGTCTTGTTCAATACCTTAACCTTGATAGGTATTGTTCAGTACCTTAGCCTTGATAGGTCTTGTTCAGTACCTTATCCTTGATAGGTCTTGTTCAAACCCTTATCCTTGATGGATCTCGTTCAGTACCTTAGCCTTCATAGTTCTTGTTCAGTACCTTAGCCTTCATAGTTCTTGTTCAGTACCTTAGCCTTCATAGTTCTTGTTCAGTACCTTAGCCTTCATAGGTCTTGTTCAGTACCTTAGCCTTCATAGGTCTTGTTCAGTACCTTAGCCTTCATAGTTCTTGTTCAGTACCTTAGCCTTCATAGGTCTTGTTCAGTACCTTAGCCTTCATAGTTCTTGTTCAGTACCTTAGCCTTCATAGTTCATGTTCAGTACCTTAGCCTTCATTAGGTCTTGTTCAGTACCTTAGCCTTCATAGGTCTTGTTCAGTACCTTAGCCTTCATAGTTCTTGTTCAGTACCTTAGCCTTCATAGTTCTTGTTCAGTACCTTAGCCTTCATAGTTCATGTTCAGTACCTTAGCCTTCATAGGTCTTGTTCAGTACCTTAGCCTTCATAGTTCTTGTTCAGTACCTTAGCCTTCATAGGTATTGTTCAGTACGTTAGCCTTCATAGTTCTTGTTCAGTACCTTAGCCTTCATAGTTCTTGTTCAGTACCTTAGCCTTCACAGGTCTTGTTCAGTACCTTAGCCTTCATAGTTCTTGTTCAGTACCTTAGCCTTCATAGTTCTTGTTCAGTACCTTAGCCTTCATAGGTCTTGTTCAGTACCTTAGCCTTCATAGGTCTTGTTCAGTACCTTAGCCTTCATAGTTCTTGTTCAGTACCTTAGCCTTCATTAGGTCTTGTTCAGTACCTTAGCCTTCATAGGTCTTGTTCAGTACCTTAGCCTTCATTAGGTCTTGTTCAGTACCTTAGCCTTCATAGGTCTTGTTCAGTACCTTAGCCTTCATAGTTCTTGTTCAGTACCTTAGCCTTCATAGGTCTTGTTCAGTACCTTAGCCTTCATTAGGTCTTGTTCAGTACCTTAGCCTTCATTAGGTCTTGTTCAGTACCTTAGCCTTCATAGGTCTTGTTCAGTACCTTAGCCTTCATAGGTCTTGTTCAGTACCATAGCCTTCATAGGTCTTGTTCAGTACCTTAGCCTTCATAGTTCTTGTTCAGTACCTTAGCCTTCATTAGGTCTTGTTCAGTACCTTAGCCTCCATAGGAGTTGTTCAGTACCTTAGCCTTCATAGGAGTTGTTCAGTACCTTAGCCTTCATAGGATTTGTTCAGTACCTTAGCCCTGATAGGTTTTGTTCAGTAAACACTAACTCAGCAGTGTTTTACAGACATCGATGGTAAATTAACATTTGAACATATATATTAATTTACAAAGGTAGATTCAGAAGGAATATATAAAATAAAGATTATTCAAGACGTTTCGGGACTTGTTGGATTATTATTAAAGTACGATTTGCTAATGGTCCAGGACAGACCGAAACGTCCCCTGGCTTCATCTGGAATTGGTGCGTTAGTCGTGAATGTTTGTAGCCATGTTATGGTGGCTTGTATGCTCTCACTGTTAGAGAACCACTAATTGAACACCAAACACTGAGAACCACTGTCATATACTGAACACTAAACAATGAGAACCCCTGACGTATACTGAACATCAAGCACTGTCATATACTGAACACCAAGCACTTAGAACCAGTCATATATTGAACACCAAGCACTGTCATATACTGAACACCAAGCACAAGAACCACTGACGTATACTGAACATCAAGCACTGTCATATACTGAACACCAAGCACAAGAACCATTGACGTATACTGACCATCAAGCACTGTCATATACTGAACACCAAGTACTGAGAACCACTGTCATATATTGAACACCAAGCACTGTCATATACTGAACACCAAGCACTGAGAACCACTGTCATATATTGAACACCAAGCACTCTTATATACTGAACACCAAGCACAAGAACCACTGACGTATACTGAACATCAAACACTGTCATATACTGAACACCAAGAACTGAGAACCACTGTCATATATTGAACACCAAGCACTGACATATACTGAACATCAAACATTCAGAACTTCAGGTACGAGATTGGCATGACAAGAGCCTAGGACTTGACATTTAATTTGTGATATAAAGTTTGGGAGAGGAGCATGATACCCCAGCAAGGGTACAAACTGAGCAGTAAACAAGCCAGGGTCACCTACCCCAGCAAGGTTACAAACTGAGCAGTAAACAAGCCAGGGTCACCTACCCCAGCAAGGGTACAAACTGAGCAGTAAACAAGCCAGGGTCACCTACCCCAGCAAGGGTACAAACTGGACAGTAAACAAGCCATGGTCACCTACCCCAGCAAGGGTACAAGCTGAGCAGTAAACAAGCCAGGGTCACCTATCCCAGCAAGGGTACAAACTGGGCAGTAAACAAGCCATGGTCACCTACCCCAGCAAGGGTACAAACTGGGCAGTAAACAAGCCAGGGTCACCTACCCCAGCAAGGGTACAAACTGGGCAGTAAACAAGCCAGGGTCACCTACCCCAGCAAGGGTACAAACTGAGCAGTAAACAAGCCAGGGTCACCTACCCCAGCAAGGGTACAAACTGAGCAGTAAACAAGCCAGGGTCACCTACCCCAGCAAGGGTACAAACTGAGCAGTAAACAAGCCAGGGTCACCTACCCCAGCAAGAGTACAAGCTGAGCAGGAAACAAGCCAGGGTCACCTACCCCAGCAAGGGTACAAACTGAGCAGTAAACAAGCCAGGGTCACCTACCCCAGCAAGGGTACAAACTGAGCAGTAAACAAGCCAGGTCACCTACCCAAGCAAGGATACAAACTAGGCAGTAAACAAGCCAGGGTCACCTACCCCAGCAAGGGTACAAGCTGAGCAGTAAACAAGCCAGGGTCACCTACCCCAGCAAGGGTACAAACTGAGCAGTAAACAAGCCAGGGTCACCTACCCCAGCAAGGGTACAAACTGAGCAGTAAACAAGCCAGGTCACCTACCCCAGCAAGGGTACAAACTAGCAGTAAACAAGCCAGGGTCATCCTACAAAGGAGGTACTAAATGACCAAAACACAGTACTACAATGACCAAGTAAAACTTGGCGTCAACCTAGGGTACTTAAACAATACAAGTGAGAGAACTACCATACCTCCCAGAACACTGAGCAGAAACAACAGTACCTCTCAGAACTACTACCTGACAAACAACACTACAATTGACCAACTAAAACTGGGAAACCCTACATTATACAAACCAAATCACTACCTCAGAACACTACCTCAGAACACACTACACTACCTCAGAACAACAACTAATCAGAACAACTACATTCTCAGAACAACACTACCTCAGAACACTACCTCAGAACAACACTAATTCAGAACAACACTTCCTCAGAACAACACTACCTCAGAACACTACCTCAGAACAACACTGCCTCAGAACAACACTTCCTCAGAACAACACTACCTCAGAACACTTCCTCAGAACAACACTACCTCAGAACACTACCTCAGAACAACACTACCTCAGAACAACACTAACTCAGAACAACACTGCCTCAGAACAACACTATCTCAGAACAACACTACGTCAGAACAACACTACCTCAGAACAACACTACCTCAGAACAACACTACCTCAGAACAACACTACCTCAGAACAATACTACCTCAGAACAACACTACCTCAGAACAACACTATCTCAGAACAACACTACCTCAGAACAACACTACCTCAGAACAACACTACCTCAGAACACTACCTCAGAACAACACTACCTCAGAACAACACTACCTCAGAACACTACCTCAGGACAACACTACCTCAGAACAACACTACCTCAGAACAACACTACCTCAGAACAACACTACCTCAGAACACTACATCAGAACAACACTACCTCAGAACAACACTACC
>WNWK01001255.1:122500-180000 GCA_009830355.1 Cherax destructor | reverse complement strand
AACCTGGCCACTACCTGACACATCAAACCTGGCCACTACCTGACACATAAAACCTGGCCACTACCTGACACATCAAACCTGGCCACTACCTGACACATCAAACCTGGCTACTACCTGACACATCAAACCTGGCCACTACCTGACACATCAAACCTGGCCACTACCTGACACATCAAACCTGGCCACTACCTGACACATCAAACCTGGCTACTACCTGACACATCAAACCTGGCCACTACCTGACACATCAAACCTGGCCACTACCTGACACATCAAACCTGGCCACTACCTGACACATCAAACCTGGCCACTACTTACACAGTCAGCAAACTTCGTCTCCACTAATTATGTGAACACTAACAAGTTGTAACTGAGGAAGTCAAATAAACAGTCACTCCAAACTTTATTTACATTATATGACGTTTCATCTTTCTCCAGTATAAACAGGAAACATCTGTCTGGCGCTCAGTAAACGGAGGATCGAGCCACCACCACGTCTTACATTGAATGAACCACATGGGTTTAGGGCTTCACATGAATTATTAAAATTAAAAATTATTCAAGTTTCATCTGTGTTGAGGAAACGCTATATATTAATGGTGTATAAAGTTGAAAAAAATAAGATGAATAAGATATGTGCAAAGGTTAAGTATCTTTATTGAGGAGACGTTCAGTCAAGAAGTGGCTTTATCAGTACAAGATATCAGTCAGTCAAGACCTTGACTGAACACCATCTTTCAAAGCTGAGGAATTGAGAACTCAAAACTGCTTCCCTTTGTCTTCTAGTGTATCTACCAGATACATTCAGGTTGAGGGACTGATCACCTCAAGCTACCTCCTCACGTCTTCTAGTGTATCTACCAGATACATTAAGGTTGAGGGACTGATCACCTCAAGCTACTTCCTCACGTCTTCCAGTGTATCTACAGATACATTAAGGTTGAGGGACTGATCACCTCAAGCTACCTCCTCACGCCTTCTACAGTCTCCAACAGATTCATCTCCACGATAAAGATACTCAAGTATTTCACAAGTATCACTGAAAAGCGTCGTCTAATTCATGTTTGTTTCCAAGTGGTGTTTGTGTATTTTTTTCCAAGTGGTGTTTGTGTGTTTGCTTCCAAGTGGTGTTTGTGTGTTTGTTTCCAAGTGGTGTTTGTGTGTTTCCAAGTGGTGTTTGTGTGTTTGTTTCCAAGTGGCGTTTGTGTGTTTGTTTCCAAGTGGTGTTTGTGTGTTTGTTTCCAAGTGGTGTTTGTGTGTTTCCAAGTGGTGTTTGTGTGTTTGTTTCCAAGTGGTGTTTGCCCACTCTCAACACTCCTTCATAACGCCCACCAGTAGCCCCACTCAGGTGGCCACCAGCAGCCCCACTCAGGTGCCCACTCTCACCACTCCTTCATAACGTCCACCTACCCTAACTCACCTTTACAAGTCTCTGTATTAGACTGCTAAATACCCTGGTGAGTGAAACGTCTCCACAGGAAAGTTACCCAGGTATTGCACATGTCTTACATACAGGGTCGGATTAAGGCATGGGTTGTAGGACCTGCAGCCCAGGGGCCTCCGCCAGCTGGAGAACCTCCAGAAATTAAATGAAAAGTGTTCAAAGTTACAGCTTTAAGTTCATAATTATAATGTTATTACGTCAACTATATGATGAACTGTTGACTGTTCTGATTAATATTTTTTCCCTTGTGAAAATATCACTGGAGACCTCACAGTACCTATAGCCCAGGGGCCTACAAAATCTAAATCTGTCTCTGTTTACATAATATTATAGTAAGTGGATCTTCTCAGAGTCACAGTCAACAGCAGTGCTCAAAGAAGGTGGCAGCAGCCGGTGCTGTGGCCAGGTTAACTAAATGTAAATACTGGATAATTTTCCTTTACATAATCTGGAATAACAAACATTTAAATTTTCACATTATATAGATCGGGTAGACAAATACTTATTTGAATACATGCAATAACACCCGGCCTGTTTGCACGACATATTGCACACAGATAGTGATCAGTGCACACTGAAATACACACACACACACACATATACATATATATATATATATATATATATATATATATATATATATATATATATATATATATAATCGTGTGGAATAGGTAAAACTGGTCAATTATCAAGAACTCATTTAAAATTAAGGCATTTCTAAAAAAAAATTCTTATAAGTTTAAAGATATATATTTTTCATTTATGTTAATGTAAAAATTAATAATTTTGTACCAAAAGAACCTTAGAAAACTTACTTAACCTTATTATAACAAGAGCAATTTAATTTAGCCTAATCTAACTAAATATATTTTACATAAGTTTACAATAATTTAATAATAAACAAACACAAATATATTTTTTTCGTTAGGTTCAGAATGATTTTTGCGAAATTATTGCAGATACAAATTTTCGCCTGTCTTATTCGGCAAGAAGAGCGTTGCTATTTAAGCCAAAATGGCAAGCTTTACCTATTCGGCACGACATATATATATATACATATATGTATGTTAGTTACTATTTTGTCCTAGGCACATGTTGTATATGTGTGTGTGTGTGTGTGTTTAGGAGATTCTAAAGAGAAGTTGCAAAGGCTGGTGGACGAGTTTGGGAGGTTGTGTAAAGAAAGTTGAAAGTGAACATAGAGTAAGGTGATTAGGGTATCAAAATGAGTTAGGTAAAGAAGATTGGATATCACATTGGAGGGAGTATGGAAGAAGTGAATGTGTTCAGATATTTGGGAGCAGACTTGTCAGCAGATGGGTTTATGAAGGCTGAGGCTTACCATAGAATTAATGAAGGAAAAAAGGTAAGTGGTGCTTTGTATCTGTGGAGACAAAAAACGTTACCCATGGAGGCAAAGAAAGAAATGTACGAGACTATAGTGGTACCAACACTTTTAAATGGGTGTGAAGCTTGGGTTGTAAATGCTGCAGCAAGGAGAAGGCTGGAGGTAGTGGAGATGTCGTGTCTGAGGGCAATGTGTGGTGTAAATATTATGCAGAGAATTCGTAGTGTGGAAATTATTAGGTGTGGAGTTACTAAAATTATTATTCAGAGGGCTGGAGCGGGGTTGTTGAGGTGGTTTGGTCATTTGGAGAGGATGGAGCACAATACGATGACCTGGAGGGTGTATAAATTTGTAGTGGAGGGGAGGAGGGTTATGGGTCATCCTAGGAAAGGGTGGAGCGAGGGCGGGTAAAAGAGGTTTTGTGTGCAAGGGATTTGGATATGCAGTAGGCATGTGTGAGCGTGTTGGATAGGAGTGAATGGAGACGAATGGTTTTTGCGACTTGACGAACTGTTGGAGTGAGAGCAGGGTAATATTTTGTGAAGGGATTCAGGGAAACCGGTTAGCTGGATTTTAGTCCTGCACTTTAAAGAAGGGGTTTGGGATATTGGCTGTTTGGAGTAACATTTAAACTGTCGTATCTGAGCGCCTCTGCAAAGACAGTGATTATGTGTAAATGATAGTGAAAGTGTTGAATGATGGTGAAAGTGTTTCTTTTTGGGTCATCCTGCCTCGGTGGAAGACGGCCGACGTGTAGATGTCATGCCGAATAAGTAAAATTTGCGATTTTAGCTTATACAGCAACGCACTTCTTGCCGAATAGGGCAAGCGAAAATTTGTGTATGCAATAATTTCGCAAAAATCATTCTGAACCTAAGGATAAAAATATATTTCATTGTGTTTGTTTATTAAATTATTGCAAACTTATCTAAAATATATTTAGCTGGATTAGGCGAAATTAAATTGCGCTTGTTATAATAAGGTTAGGTAAGTTTCCTAAGGTTCTTTTGGTACAAAATCATTATTTTTTATATTAACATAATTGAAAAAATATCTTTAAATGTAAAAGAGAAAATTTTAGAAAGGACTTAATTTTAATTGAGTTCTGGCTAATTGACCAGTTTTACCTATTCGGCATGATTATATATATATATATATATAATATATATATATATATATATATATATATATATATATATATATATATATATATCTCTTTCTTTCAACACGTCGGCCCCCCTCCCACCGAGGCAGGGTGGCCCAAAAGGAAAAACGAAAGTTTCTTCTTTTACATTTAGTAATATATACAGGAGAAGGGGTTACTAGTCCCTTGCTCCCGGCATTTTAGTCGCCTCTTACGACACGCATGGGTTACGGAGGAAGAATTATGTTCCATTTCCCCATGGAGAATATATATACATGTATATATACAGTGGTCCCTCGGTTTTCGCCGAAAATTCGTTCCAGAATGCTGCTCAAGTGCCATTACCGAACGAATTTACTTCCTTAAGAATTAATGTCACGTAGGTTAGTCTATTTCAGACCCCCAAAAATACACTTGCAACAGCACTTACGAAAATGCACTTACATAAATGTTCGAGTTTGGAGATGCACGAAAACCGAGGGACCACTGTGTATATATATATATATATATATATATATATATATATATATATATGCAAAATAACCACTGTAAAAAATAGTTAATTTCGAGATTTCTCACATGATCAAGGAACTGTATAAGTAATATAGAACAGAAGAAGGCTTATAAGGCTAAGATGTTACCTCACATGTGACGTTACACCTGACTCAGAACGCTAAGTGTGGGAGTGAAGTTAAAATTTTGTCACATCACATGTCAAGTGAAATTTATGAGTGACATGTCATGCATAGCTTAAATTCCTCACAAATTATTTTAATTAAAAATGAATCTAATTTATGAACAAATATTCATATTTAAATCAATACTGATGCAACTTTTACTGCCTTTTGAAAATCAACTGGGTGGTTAAAAGCTCTCACATGAATAAACGTAGCATTATTTATGTGTCCATGTATTGTTTGTAACGGCTTGAAAAAGCTCCTGGAGAGCGAAACGTTGCCACAATAAAATGTCTCATTGTTGCATTTGTGTCCTTTTACTTAACATATTGTCGGTAATTCTACCAATATTAATACATACTTTCACTGTAGCTACAACTAAATAATGATGTGATATATCTGTTGCCCCTCTATAATCATGCAGATCAGGAAGTCTACCCATTAGCCTTTTATCCACCAATACATAATCCAACAAACTATTGTCATCACGCCCTATGTCATATCTCGTATATTTGTTTATCCTCTCTTTCTTAAAATATGTATTACGTATTACCAAATCTATTTCTATACAGAGTTCCATCAAAGGCCTCCCATTATCATTTACCCCTGGCACTCCAAACTTACTTACTACACCCTCTACAAGTTTCTCCCACTTCAGCATTCAGGTCCCCTACCATAATTACTGTCTCACTTGGTTCAAAACTACCTAAACACTCACTTCACATCTCCCAAAATCTCTCTCTCTCTCTCTCTCTCCTCTCTCCTCCTCTCTTCTCCAGGTGCATAAACATTCAGCATAACAAACTTTTTGCATCCGACCCCCATTTTAATCCACATAATCCTTGAATTTATACATTTATATCCCCTCTTTTCTTGCCATAACTGATCCTTAAACATTATTGATACTCTTTCCTTAGCTCTAACTCTCTAAGATACACCTTACCTAATCCCATTTATTTCTCTCCACTGAAACTCCCTTACTTCCTTCAGCTTTCTTCTGCTTAGAGCCAGGACATACAGCTTCTTTGAATTCTTAACATGTACAGTTGTCTCTTTCATAATTACATAATTGTTCGAGTTGGAAGCAGTACGAAATCCGAGGGTCCACTGTATATATATATATATGTCGTGCCGAATAGGTAAAACTTGCAGTTTTGGCTTAAATAGCAACGCTGCTCTTAACGAATAAGGCAAGTGAAAATTTATGTATGCAATGATTTCGCGTAAATAATTCTGAACCTAACAAAAAAAAATATTTCATTGTGTTTGTTTATTATTAAATTATTGTAAATTTATCTAAAATTTATTTAGTTGGATTAGGCTAAATTAAATTGCGCTTCTTATAATAAGGATAGGTAAGTTTCCTAAGATTCTTTTGGCACAAAATTATTAATTTTTATATTAATATAAATGAAAAAATATATCTTTAAATGTATAAGAGAAAATTTTAGAAAGGACTTAACTTTAATCGAGTTCTAGCTAACTGACCAGTTTTACCTGTTCGGCACGACATACATATATATATATATATATATATATATATATATATATATATATATTTATTAACACATCGGCCGATTCCCACCAAGGCAGGGTGGCCCGAAAAAGAAAAACTTTCGTCATCATTCACTCCATCACTGTCTTGCCAGAGGGGTGCTTTACACTACAGTTATAAAACTGCAACATTAACACCCCTCCTTCAGAGTGCAGACACTGTACTTCCCATCTCCAGGACTCAAGTCCGGCCTGCCGGTTTCCCTGAATCCCTTCATAAATGTTACTTTGCTCACACTCCAACAGCACGTCAAGTATTAAAAACCATTTGTCTCCATTCACTCCTATCACACGCATGCTTGCTGGAAATCCAAGCCCCTCGCACACAAAACCTATTTTACCCCCTCCCTCCAACCTTTCCTAGGCCGACTCCTACCCCGCCTTCCCTCCACTACAGATTTATACACTCTCGAGGTCATTCTGTTTCGTTCCATTCTCTCTACATGTCCGAACCACCTCAACAACCCCTCCTCAGCCCTCTGGATAATAGTTTTGGTAATCCCGCACCTCCTCCTAATTTCCAAACTCCGAATTCTCTGCATTATATTCACACCACACATTCACCTCAGACATGACATCTCCACTGCCTCCAGCCTTCTCCTCGTTGCAACATTCATCACCCATGCTTCACACCCATATAAGAGTGTTGGTATAACTATAATCAAATACATTCCCCTCTTAACTTCCATGGACAAAGTTCTTTGTCTCCACAGACTCCGAAGTGCACCACTCACCCTTTTCCCCTCATCAATTCTATGATTCACCTCATCCTTCATAGACCCATCTGCTGACATGTCCACTCCCAAATATCTGAATACATTCACCTCCTCCATACTCTCTCCCTCCAATCTGATATCCAATCTTTCGTCACCTAATCTTTTTGTTATCCTCATCACCTTACTCTTTCCTATATTCACTTTCAATTTTCTTCTTTTACATACCTTACCAAATTCCTCCACCAACCTCTGCAACTTCTCTTCAGAATCTCCCAAAAGCACAGTGTCATCAGCAAAAAGCAACTGTGACAACTCCCACTTTGTATTTGATTCTTTGTCTTTTAACCCCACACCTCTTGCCAAGACCCTCGCATTCACTTCTCTTACAACCCCATCTATAAATATATTGAACAACCATGGTGACATCACACATCCCTGTCTAAGGCCTACTTTTACCGGGAAATAATCTCCCTCTCTCCTACACACACACACACATATATATATATATATATATATATATATATGGGAAGAGAAGACAATAAACGTACCTCAAGGAAAACTCAAGGTTCTCTCCAGAGCTGTTTGAATATTTTCTTCTCCTACCACCCCCTATATATATTATATATATATATATATATTTATATATATATTGTCAGGGAAACGCCTTCCCCTGAACAAAATATTGATGGAAAAATTAATAAATAATAGTAAACCGAAGGATATTTATAATAAGATGGTTTTTTCTGGATTTTAATATAAAATTAAATAGAAATAAAAAAGAAATATATCCGTTGTGGTTCAGGTCTGTTGGTGAGACAGGAGGTAATAACCGGAGAGGGGGAGAATAGATGATGGTTGTCTCCGAGTAGGTGGTATGTCTCGGAGTAGATGGTGAATCTCCTGGGACCACTAGGTTGAAATACACACTGTAGGTATCCAAAGGGAGGCGAGATCTTCAGCAACTCCCTCTAACGCACACATGTTAGAAACTAGAGAGGAGTTGTTGTGGAATTCCCGTTAAGTCCAGGGAAATCTTGCTCGTAAGTCATGCGTCTGTCCTGGAGAACCAGTCCAGCGGCAGAGCTGATTCGGAGAAGAGTGAAGGTGAAGTGACTTTCCACTCCCCAACCGACACCAGGTAAGAGTCATACTACCAGGAGTAGAAAGTAAAAACCCTCAGACAACCGGGAACAAGAGTTTAGCCCCAGCCCGCTAGATGGAATTGCTGGCTGTAACTCGTTAATAATGCTCCCGGCTGACTGAACAACCGTTACCTTATTTACAACCACTTTTCCCTCACAATATATATATATATATATAACAAGACTTGTGTATCTCTAAATTAATACATATATGAAGCTGTGTATGCACCAAACGGTGTGACTCTGTCACTGAGAAATCAATTGTCTTTTCAGGAATAAAGGTGTCTTTGATTGGCAGTGTACAAGTGAACTGCAGTCTTAATGACCCTCCTGCAGTTCGTAATCTTTAAGCTACAAAACTAACCAAACGAAAACACCTTTAGTAAAGATGATCGTCAGTTAGCAAATTGGCTGACAGAGCTTCCAGCGGAGATCAAAAGAGAGAGTCTCGGGTGTGCCTGTAGGCAAGCCCGACGCTGAAGCTACCACAGTCAACCCACGCAAAATGGGCGGGGAAAATCAATGCTGGTCGTGGGTTTGCTTGAAGGTTACTACCAGTCTCCAAAGTTTTTAAGGAATTTGTCTTTAAGTAATGTTTTTGTCTCGCTTTAGCTACGGCACTGAAGCTGCGAGCAGGTTGGTGGCAAATCAGTACAAAGACTGACGTATCTACAGCAGAATATTGGGAATCCGAGAGCAGTTGGCACACTCAACATACCGCATTGTCCGCAAGTCCAACCAGCCTCTGATCTCACTTCACAGAACTTACACAGAGATCTTCCTTTGTACATCTAATGAATATTCCCTTGAAAATCCTGCCGAGGAATATGACAAGGGAACACACTGAACGAATGACACTCTTTCCACATTTATTGAATTTCGAGAGTTTCTGCTATCATACAACCAGACTGTGCTAAGCCAAGACTAGTGGGTCCCTCTTGAATGGCCCAACCAATGCTCCAATTTCTTTCCTTGACAGACTTCTCGGTAAGACTGTGTAAGAAGAGTAAGAGCAGAATCATAATAGTAGTAATATCAGATCAGACAACTAGAAATAAGACGTGAAAGTTTAGGAATAATAATTTATTATTATTCACAAAATGCCTAAGGGTTATGCAATAAATAAATAAATAAATAAATAAAGCTGTTAGAATCTTAAGCTCTTCGTTACCAAGTTAGTAATCTACACTGGCAATCTGCATATTGGGTGAAACTGTGAGACCTGCAATAACGTCTTCTGAAAAATATTATGGGTCCAAGCAGAGAATCCCAGCCATTCAGTAGCAAAGATACAAAACAAGCTTTTTCTTGGGAGGACAATGTTATGTTCTGTATAAAGACTTTATCAAATCATCCAGGAGTTACAATTAAACACATACATACTCCTGGAAGGTTGGAAGGTAAGGTGGAAGTGGTAGAGGTAAGTTTCTGGTGGATGGTGGTGAAACTTCACCTTCACTGCGTCACCACTACAACCTGTGTATGACTTGATTAAAGCTTGTCAGCAATACAGCAGTTTAATCAAACCTATTTTCCCTTCATAAGGGGTGCCTAATTGTTAATAAAGGCTCTTTATGCAAGTAATTGGAACTATTAAGTCTCTGCTTTATATCACACTTGATTACTCTCCCCGCTACGCACCGCAAAAATGTGAGACAACTAAGGAACTAGTAACATTATTTTGTTAGTTTAAGTGATTTTAAGAACAGACTAATTGTTTTCTTGAAGTGGGATCTAGGACGATCTTTTCACTTGTCCACTTATTACTTTCCTGAGCTGCCTGGTCAACCTTCACTCAACTTACTAAAATGAAGTTAATATATAATTATAGGAAAAAATGCTTGACATAATATCAAACTTCTCACAGATGGTCCCCCCCAAAATATAAGTAAATAAGTAAGTTTAGGTTTAAAAAAGTAACATCGTCTTGCCTTGCAATGAGGCGAGAGTGAAAGGACGAGACTGCCACCTTAACAATGTATAATATTATTCTGTTACGAACACGACGATAATTGGCTGCTTGGAGAGCCTGGTTTCAATCATCAACAATGACTGACTTCTTGATCGAGGTTAAATCAAATAATGGGAAGTCTGGGACTTCATGTGAGCGGCAGCTGAATGCACAGCAGTGATTGGCTATGTGGTTAAGGCTTGTTTAGGCAATAGGGTACCTGCAAGCAGCTCCACGTTGCTGATTGGTTATTTTTCGCGTGTTTGATAATCTGGACTACTGTGTTATTTTTTCCCCCTCTGTGTTCTTGCTCCTACCCTCTGTGGGCCCCTAGCTCCCTTGCAGTGCTCCTCTTTCTTAGTATTTGACTGACTCCACTACTACTACTACCTCTACCACTACCTCTCTTCCTCCTCTCCTACTACCTCTCTTGTCCCGTCCATGTCTGATGGAATATATATACTCCCTCCTTCTCTCCTTCCTGTTAGTGTGACTTTGGAAATGGTCCAAGTCGAACCGAAACGTCGTGGTAAGCTCCTCTCTTCTATGTGCGGGTTATTTGTGAATTGTTCCAGTCACGGTATTGTGCCTTTTTTGTTATTTACTGGCTACTTTGGCCTAGTCAATCATAGAGCAAGAATTGAAGCTATTCACAAGGGTCAGTCGGTAGGAAGACAAGGAAAAATTAAGAGCCAGCAAAAGAGAGCAGGACACCATATGAGGCAGTCAATATGTAGGCCGCAAGGACACTTGTGTTCTGTTCTGCTGTAAAGCGAAATCTTAGTCACCGTCGTAGTCGTCGTTCATCGACGTGGCTAATGAAAAGTGGGTGGCCAATATCCACGGCTAGTGAGGCAGTTAACACTAACTACCAGCAGACAATAGTTCCGTGACAATTAATGATATCGTGTGGGATTACGACCTTGGCAACTTTTGTTAAGTCATGCAAAATGACATTAGTACCATGACAATTAGTGATGTCGTGTGGGATAACGACACTGGTATCTAGTTGTTTTGTGTAAGGTTGAAACACTGATACTATAGCAAATGTGTTGTGTGATACTGATGACTGACACGTGGAGCTGCGACAGTAATACAATGATAATTAAGTGGTACAAGGAAAAGTTTCTCAAGATTACACTTGTCCACAGTTAGAAGAAGTGGTTACTACAGATTCCAGTACACCAGTCAACATTATATTCTAAAGTGTTATGATAGTCAGCTGGTAGGAAGGTAGCGTGCCTCTATCAGCAGACAGGACCAAGCTTTCATTTCCTCCACTCAATGACCACATAACACATTATTATTATTATTATTATTATTATTATTATATTTATGGAGACATGTTAAATCTGTAGAAGTCATACAGCGTATGGGAAGTGGGAAGTAATAGTGTTTGATCCAAGGGTCCATTAGCCCTTGAAGTAATACTATATACTATATGACAGAAGAAATGTGAATTGACTGACCTTGCATATAGTGTTGTTGATGTGGTCGGAGTGGAAGATGACGGAGGTGATGAGGCAGATGAACATACCAACCACGGGTAGGGCCAGCAGGATCTGGCTCATGAGGCGCCACCGCATGTTGAAGAGCACCCTCGCTACCCTCACCTCCCCGTCTCCCACCGACGACGACGGCGTCATGCTGCTCATTCCCCCAGGCCCGCCTCCTGCAGTAGTGTGTGTGTGTGTGCTGGCCTCACCCCTGGCCTTGCTCCTAGCCTCCCCGTCACCGAGCCATGACCCACGCCGCCTCCTGCTGCGGCTGCTGCTGCTTCTACTGCTGATCCTCACACTGCTACACACTAACACTCAAGCAACCGCCTATAGTTTTCAGGGAAAAAGGGCAGGGAAGCACTTAAAAAGAGCAGCTCCAGCTTAGGGAGGCACCTTCAGATGGCAGCACCTGCAGATGAGGGAGGTACAGAGGGCAGTAGCTGAGGGAGGTACAGAGGGCAGCAACTGCAGCTGAAGGAGGCAGCTGCTGATGGCAGCACACTCTTCTGAGGAAGGCAGCTACTGATGGCAGCACTCTCTTCTGAGGAAGGCAGCTACTGATGGCAGCACTCTCTTCTGAGGAAGGCAGCTACTGATGGCAGCACTCTCTTCTGAGGAAGGCAGCTAGAGAGAGGAGCAGCTTGTGCTACAGAGAGTATTTACTCCCCAAGAAGGCACCTAGCGCCAGGAAGGCTCTCACTACACAACTGGGGAATCTTTCTATCGTATCGCAGAAATATTTCCTCAGTAGACACTGTATGAGTGTGAGGAGGGCAGCAGCACACTGCAGGAGCCGCCTGCTGCGCCCTCTGTCACCACCCAACACATTCACACAACGCCGATCACTAGCAATGAATTTTATAACACAATTTTTAACTCATCGTTTCACTGTTCACTAATTGGTCAGGACATGTGCCTTTTTTTTACAAATTCGAGGTCGTCACAAGATTTTAATCTATTTTTTTTCTCAAAATTACCAAGTACACATTTTCTGATACACTCGTGGAAGCCTCACAAAGGTGTAACGTGTGTCTGGTAGGATGTACTCTATGGGAGTGTCGAAACACCTTAACAGTTTCTAACTTTCAACTCTATGGAGTTGACTTTCCACACCTATTCGGCACTAATTGTTTAATACACATAATAATATCTAATACCGTAAAGGGCGATGCTCTCCTTTTTTTTTGACACTATCCTCTCGTATCTCTACAATCCTGAAAAGTAATGAGTTTAAATTGTCGCTCGCTAGCAAAATGAGTGGAAAAAATTGAGTACATAAATAATTCCCATTTTCTATCGCCTTCAAAACACAAGCGAATGTGTGTGAGCCAACTGGCACTGCTGACGTTGCTTACTGCTGTGTAGCCTTCATGTATACACCAGCAGGATGACTTGATGTATACACCAGCAGGTTGACTTGATGTATACACCAGCAGGTTGACTTGATGTATACACCAGCAGAATGACTTGATGTATACACCAGCAGGTTGACTTGATGTATACACCAGCAGGATCACTTGATGTATACACCAGCAGGTTGACTTGATGTATACACCAGCAGGATGACTTGATGCATACACCAGCAGGTTGACTTGATGCATACACCAACAAGATGACTTGATGTATACACCAGCAGGTTGACTTGATGTATACACCACCAGGTTGACTTGATGTATACACCAGCAGGTTGACTTGATGTATACACCAGCAGGTTGACTTGATGTATACACCAGCAGGATGACTTGATGTATACACCACCAGGTTGACTTGATGTATACACCAACAAGATGACTTGATGTATACACCAGCAGGTTGACTTGATGTATACACCAGCAAGATGACTTGATGTATACACCAGCAGGTTGACTTGATGTATACACCAGCAGGTTGACTTGATGTATACACCAGCAAGATGACTTGATGTATACACCAGCAATATAACGATGTATACACCAGCAATATAACGATGTATACACCAGCAAGATAACTTGATGGATAGGTGATGAATAAAACACATGTGCAACATTCAAGTATCTTTATTGCAATAAAGATATCAAAGTGTTGCACATGTGTCTTATCAAATAAGAGTACTGTAAACCACCAGCATGATGGATAGCAGAGGACGAAGGCTGGATGGATAGATGACGACCAGACTAGTAGTTAGGTATCACATCTGTCCCCATATTAAAGAACGGAGGATCGAGGCTCAACTACTACTACTAACGCTGAATGACCCACACGGGTCTGGTGCATCACCTAATTATTATGACTCCAATAAACTTAAATTACTCTGAACCTCGTAAACACTTTGAACCTCGTAATTACTTTGAACCCTGTAAATACTTTGAATCTCATAAATACTTTGAACCCTACTGGGTTCTTTGTGGGGGCCCAGGGCAAGTACCTTGTGGGCCCCAAGGCAAGAAACTTGTGGGACCCAAGGCAAGCAACTTGTGGGCCCTCAGGGCAAGCAACTTATAGGGACCTCAGGGCAAGCAACTTGTGGGGACCCCAGGGCAAGCAACTTGTGGGAACCCCAGGGCAAGCAACTTATGGGGACCACAGGGCAAGCAACTTGTGGGGACCACAGGGCAAGCAACTTGTGGAGACCACAGGGCAAGTAACTTGTGGGGACCACAGGGCAAACAGCTTGTGGGAACCACAGGGCAAGCAGCTTGTGGGAACCACAGGGCAAGCAACTTGTGAGGACCCAGGGCAAGCAACTTGTAAGGACCCAGGGCAAGTAACTTGTAAGGACCCAGGGCAAGTAACTTGTAAGGACCCAGGGCAAGTAACTTCTGGGGCCAACATGGCAAGCAACTTATAAGGACCCAGTTCAAGCAACTTCTGGGGCCAACAGGGCAAGCAACTTGTAAGGACCCAGTTCAAGCAACTTCTGGGGCCAACAGGGCAAGCAACTTGCGGGGGGAGTAGGGTAAGGAATTTAGGGGGCCCCTACCACCAAAACTTCACATTTAAATTACATACAAAGGTACATACGTTGTGGTCACATTTGCGGTTGCATCTCCTGGCCCTGCCTCTAACATTTGCAGGGTTTACTCTTTCCCTTCCTTGCGTTATGGCTCCTGTCATAACTAGTCTTAAAACCATGCATGAAGCCTTCCTCCACAACTTCGTCGCCCTGGTGATTCCACTTCCTGACTACCCTGGAGCTAAATAAATACTTCCTGACGTCCCTGTGACTCAGCTGTGTCTTTATCGTGCAACTGTGCCCTCGTATAACTGTTCTTAGAACAGTCTATCCTTATCAACCCTCTGATCATTGTATATGTTGCCGTGTCTTTCCTGGTTCTTGTGTAGAATAGAGGGTGTTTGTGGGCTCTGATTGGTTAGGGTGTTTGTGGGCTCTGATTGGTTAGGGTGTTTGTGGGCTCTGATTGGTTAGGGTGTTTGTGGGCTCTGATTGGTTAGGTTAGTGATCCATGTCCAGTCATTTGTAGGATCCAGGCTAGAAACCTGCCACCTCATTCCTAGTTACCTTTATTCACACATGGGCAGTTGGTGTTGAGATGGTTACACTGTAGATCTCTGGTGAAGGTAATCAGACCCTCACATGTGGCCCCCAAAGTACAAAGAATGCAAATTCAATATACTTGAGTTACTTACGCGGAGGGGTGATGGAGGCCTTGGACATCTGAGATACCTGTATGAGTCACGTGTAACCGCCTGGGACAGTAGTGAGATGCCTTATCGCGGTTTAATGTATCTAATTCAGGTTGTAATGTGCTATCGATTGTTAGAGTACTTCACTGCACAGCCTTAAGATAAGTCATCCTGCACTTGCTATGGGTATAGTGTGACTAACAGGTAGGCGCAGCCGGCTGGCTGGTCAGGGCACTCAAACTGGCTGGTAAAAGTGCCTACTGCCCACAATTGTGTAGGATATGCGGTGTTGTAGTTACTAAGCTATATTAACCTAACTCAAACTTAGCTTAAATACATATAAGTCGTAGTGTATAGTACATCAGTCTATGGAGGCTTCATTACTAGATTAAGTCTTGTAAATTAAGAGTGTATAAAGAATGTGGCACTATAGATAGGCTTAAGTGGGTCTGCTCATCCCCACCTCATTCTCCCCTAACTTAGGGAGGGTTAACAGTCTGGAAAATCCAAAGTTGCGTGATTTTCCACAGTTCTTATTGTATATCAAATCACGGAACGTGTGAGATTAGAATTCATGGCAAGTGAGTCCTAAAACTCACAGGCCACTGTATAGGTTCCGTTAGGTTAGACTAGGTTAGGTAAGGTTTGTCAGGAAACAGGACAAGTGTTTCCTGACGCGAGTCTTAGTTATATGACGACCCGCAGCAAGTCCAGTTCGTGTAGTCTCTCTTTATCGTTTATTGCCTCAGCTCTGGTACTAGAGTGGTCATGTCTCCAGTTTCTTGATATGTTTTATCAGGTGATGGGCTTGAACTGTGTCATATAACAAGTCGTCAATGACTCTTCGTTGGGATTCCTCAAGTTCGCCAAACGATTATTCGCTGCAGAGGTTTTTCAGATGATGTGCACCTCTGTCGACATAGCCAGCACTATGCTCACTCCTAGCTCTTTCACCTTGAAGTTAACAGCCTCTGTCTCCAGATTTTGTGCACATTTAGTCTTATTTTCGCTTTGCAATGTTCACAACCTTCTCTTGTTAGGAAGGTTGTGAACAATCTTGCAGGTTGCTTACGTTCATTTGTAGCTAATTCTTGTCCTCACCAGTTTTTATTTTCACTAATTTTACATCTTCTGCAAACACAGATATAGCTCCTACTACTTTTCCTTGCTGAACTTCACGTGTTACACCTGCCCAGTATCATACTTTTACTCTTGAATATGGCTGCATTTATGCTTGTTTTTTTTGTATATGTGTATGGTGTGTGTGTATTTGTGTATATATATATATATATATATATATGTGTGTACTCACCTAGTTGTGGTTGCAGGGGTCGATACATAGCTCCTGGCCCCGCCTCTTCACTGGCCGCTACTGGGTCACTCTCCCTGCGCCATGAGCTTTATCATACCTCTTCTTAAAGCTGTGTATGGAACCTGCCTCCACTACATCGCTTCCCAAGCTATTCCACTTCCCGACTACTCTGTGACTGAAGAAATATTTCCTAACATCCCTGTGATTCATCTGAGTCTTCAACTTCCAACTGTGTCCCCTTGTTGCTGTGTCCCATCTTTGGAACATTCTGTCTCTGTCAACCTTGTCAATTCCTCTCAGTATTTTATATGTCGTTATCATGTGTGTGTGTGTGTGTGTTGTGTGTGTGTGTGTGTGTATTTGTGTAATGTGTATGCGTGTGTATATTTGCGTGGTGTGTATGTGTATGCTGCATAAATTATCCCTCGCATCATCATACTGTTGTGATGAGAGTGCCCAAAGCCGTGTTTTGTGGTGGCACTGTGGCCAGCGCCCCGAGTGCCTTCCTTCCCTTTAATCCGCCACTGGATAAAAGCAACTATAACATTATTCAATTTAATACTAATACATATTTTAATACTCCAAAATACGAGGATTAAGAACGACACAACAACAATATCTGAAAAGATGCAGCCACGTATTAATCACCTAAACTGCATTGAATTTTTAGATATAAACAATGAAGAGGATATGTGCGTTAGGTTTAAGAAATATTTTTTTCTATATTAAGAGTTATAATGACTTGATAAAACTGCTTGAAAGAAACGTTGTCTTAATAAAGTCTTGCTTTGGTCTATGTGTCTGTGCATTAGCCATAGTAGTGTGCACTCTGCCTTCCAGCCAGCATCATGGTGATCAACTCGCCTCGTGGAAATAACACAAGTGCACCTGGCAATAACACAAGTGCACCTGGCAATAACACAAGTGCACCTGGCAATAACACAAGTGCACCTGGCAATAACACAAGTGCACCTGGCAATAACACAAGTGCACCTGGCAATAACACAAGTGCACCTGGCAATAACACAAGTGCACCTGGCAATAACACAAGTGCACCTGGCAATAACACAAGTGCACCTGGCTTTCATTATGTACAAAGGCATTTCGCCAACCAGTGTTTTTTTCAATCATATACATAAATTATATACTGAAGACTGTGGAAGAAGAAATGAGTTCAATCCCTTAGCCTTGATAAAACAATTTTTATCAAGGCTAAGAGACTGAACACCTATCAAGGTTGAGGGATTGATTATCTTTTCTTAAATTGTTTCACATGTCAACTTGGCGTAACAGACCATAAGTAATGACAGACCTCACAGGAAAACAACATTAAAAGTAACACAAGTCTGAAGGATAAAAATAGCAAACATGACAACAAAATAAGAATTCCGCGTGAAATATGTAAGACGTAGGAAATAAATGAATACTACAAGACTGTTTAACAGAATGTGACGCTACAACGACTACCAGAAGTTAACAAATTATTTATGAACTCGACACACACACTCTGGCTTCACGTACACCGTCAAGAACGACATAAGTAGACCCAGGTCATAACACTTCACTGCGTCGCCTCACACCAACACTGCAAACATTGGTGGAGTCACCAGCTCTGATACATTAAAAATGCATAAAAGAAAAGCTGACATAAAGATGTATCTGGGCCAGACACACTGCCAGCCCTCAGGGTTTAATAATTTAAATACCAAGTACCCTCCAGTTAAGCTGTTTAATATATTACTTAAAAGGAGCAATGTCTCTAACGACTGGAAACTAGCAAATCTGACTTAATATTAATAAACTTACATAAAGCAATGTGTTTTTTAAACAAAGTTGACAAAACTGTCAGCATTCAGGTGTAAAAGCTTCCAGTACAAAACCTCAGCAACAATACTGACACTCTATAGTGCGCTTCTTAAACCTTATCTTGGATATTTTGTGCAATTATGTTACACCAATTACATCAAACGAAGAAAATATGTAGAAGGAGCAGAGAAGAGCGACGAAACCAGTTATAGGCTCAAAATTCAAGCCTATAACAAGAGACTAAACACGACCTTGTTTCAACTTGGGTACAAAAACATCTCCTTCAAACACTGACACACTAAAAACATAAATACACTCAAACAATAAAAGTTATTTGAAGCGTCAGACGATTCGCTGACGCGAAATAACGCTATACAACACAAGGACGACGTAATACAAACGTACGTAAAGACTCATCAAGAGAGCTACAGAGTCCTGGAATACATTACTGACTAACATGGCTGGATTCAAGTCTTTGTAGGTCCTTGGCACTTCCCTATCATCGTTGGCTCTTCAAGGTTCATCAACAGATAAATACTTCCATTGTATACAATCCATAGATCCCAGTGGGACCTACACATTGCATATAATGCAAATAATTCATTTTTTTTCCTTTCCAACACGCCAGCCGTCTCTCATCGAAGAAGGGTGACCCAAAAAGGAAAGAAACACTTTCACCATCATTCAACACTTTCACCATCATTCAACACTTTCACCATCATTCAACACTTTCACCATCATTCACACATAATTACTGTCGTTCCAGAGGTACCCAGATATGACAGTTTAGATGTCCCTCCAAACAGCCAATATCCCAAAATCCTCCTTTAAAGTGCAAGCAAAGTATTTCTCATCTTCAGGAACCAAGTCAGGCTAACCGGTTTCCCTGAATCCCTTCACAAAATATTACCCTGCTCACACTCCAACATTTCGCCAGGTCCCAAAAGTAATTCGTCTCCATTCACTCTTATCTAACACGTTCACTCATGTCTGTTGCATGTCCAGGCCCCTTGCACACAAAACCTCTTTCACCCCCTCCCTCCATCCTTTCCTAGGACGACCCCTGCCCCTCCTCCTCTCCACTACAGATTTATACACACACCAATATATTCTATTTTGCTCCATCCTCTCTAAATAACGAAACCACCTCAATAATCTCTTCAGCCATCTGAAAAATACTTTTTGTAACTCCACACCTCCTAATTTCCAAACTACGAATTCTCTGCATGATATTTACACCACACATTGCCCTTAGACACATCATCTTCACTGCCTCCAGCCTCCTCCTGGCTGCAGCATTTACAACCCATGCTTCACACCCATATAAGAATGTTGGTGCCACTATACACTCATACATTCCCTTCTTTGCCTCCATGGATAATGTTTTTAGTCTCCACAGATACCTCAACGCACCACCCACCTTTTTTTCTTCATCAGTTCTATGGTAAGCCTCAGCCTTCATAAACCCATCTGCTGACAAGTCTACTCCCAAATATCTGAACACATTCACTTCTTCCATACTCCCTCCCTCCAAATTATTTAATAAATTTTGATATTTTTCAATTTTTATTTAAGTGAGATTTTTTTTAAGACTTAAAACTATTTCGTTGGGCCAAAGTGCTGTGTGTATTGTGGTCGACGGATAATTTGATTCTCTTCTCCAATACTGAAAAAAATATATTACAATCTTGAATTAAGAAACGACTGGGGAAACTCTCTGTAAATATCACCCCTAATACCGGTGAAGGACTCTTGATCCAAGGAACTGGAGTTATCCTCCATTTCCTTGGAGTGAATCTGATTGCAATCAAACCCGTATGGGTTTAGCGCTTCCCACTAAATAATATAATAATAATCTGCAAATATCACCTCAGTTAAGGAAGGATCGAAATGTCGTCTAAGATTTCACTTCAAAATAGTGGATGGAATGTGAATTTGTCCATCCACAGTTGCTAAGACACACGTACAACAGTTAGGAACCTTATTCTGAACCTTATCAACTTGTCGGTATATTGTATAGCATTAATATATCCATCCAGAGTATTGTGACTTTTATCCTTCTTTGAGAGGTTGTGACAGGAGACCTGGTCCGGGACCGGGCGGCGGGGGGCAGTGACCCCCCGAAATCATCTCCTGTTATCCTTCAGGTGTGGTGTCAAGAGGTCAGAGGTCACACCACAGACTGGCCAGGTCAACAGGTTGACCTGAGTACAAGGCTTTGGTGTACTGATCACTAATGACAAATATCTGACTGCTCTCTTTATATTTATAGACAATAACAAAGAAAAAGAAGAAAAAGAGGAAAAAAATAATAGAAAGAAAAACAAAGAAAAAGAAAACAACAATAACAATAATAATAATAATATTAATAATTTTTTTGGCTATTAAGCTAGAGGTCCTTCTATACTAGGATGCGACCCAGGACACTCAACTAACATCTAGTAACGTATTAACTGCCAGGTAAACAGCTACAGGTAACTCTGACAAGGGTCTCGCTCCGCCCGGGAATCGTAACCGCGTCCTTTTGGTCTTGAGTTGAACGTTTGAATCACTCGGCTACAAGTCGCACAACGGAGGGAATAACGCCAATCCGGCTCCCTAAGGATGATTAACTGGGTCCAAACGTCGTTTCTGACATTGTTTCGCTCAATTGAGCGAAACTTCGTCCGAATAGAAGACTGCTCTGCAAGGTTTCTTCATATAATTTTCTTATTAAACATCTAATGAATTTAGAATAATTATGCACAAGACAGAGAAAAAACATTTAAAACTGTTTTAAAATCATCTCAGACTTTTATATGTGAGGTCTTGAGGTGGCAACCTGCCCTCACGTCTTGAGGTGGCAACCTGCCCTCACGTCTTGAGGTGGCAACCTGCCCTCACGTCTTGAGGTGGCAACCTGCCCTCACGTCTTGAGGTGGCAACCTGCCCTCACGTCTTGAGGTGGCAACCTGCCCTCACGTCTTGAGGTGGCAACCTGCCCTCACGTCTTGAGGTGGCAACCTGCCCTCACGTCTTGAGGTGGCAACCTGCCCTCACGTCTTGAGGTGGCAACCTGCCCTCACGTCTTGAGGTGGCAACCTGCCCTCACGTCTTGAGGTGGCAACCTGCCCTCACGTCTTGAGGTGGCAACCTGCCCTCACGTCTTGAGGTGGCAACCTGCCCTCACGTCTTGAGGTGGCAACCTGCCCTCACGTCTTGAGGTGGCAACCTGCCCTCACGTCTTGAGGTGGCAACCTGCCCTCACGTCTTGAGGTGGCAACCTGCCCTCACGTCTTGAGGTGGCAACCTGCCCTCACGTCTTGAGGTGGCAACCTGCCCTCACGTCTTGAGGTGGCAACCTGCCCTCACGTCTTGAGGTGGCAACCTGCCCTCACGTCTTGAGGTGGCAACCTGCCCTCACGTCTTGAGGTGGCAACCTGCCCTCACGTCTTGAGGTGGCAACCTGCCCTCATGTCTTGAGGTGGCAACCTGCCCTCATGTCTTGAGGTGGCAACCTGCCCTCATGTCTTGAGGTGGCAACCTGCCCTCACGTCTTGAGGTGGCAACCTGCCCTCACGTCTTGAGGTGGCAACCTGCCCTCACGTCTTGAGGTGGCAACCTGCCCTCACGTCTTGAGGTGGCAACCTGCCCTCACGTCTTGAGGTGGCAACCTGCCCTCACGTCTTGAGGTGGCAACCTGCCCTCACGTCTTGCAAGGTGTGCACTCACCTACTTGTGGTTCCAGGGGTTGAATTTCAGCTCTTGGCTCTCAGCCAGCTGCTACTCAATTTCCTCTCTTCTGGCTGCGTGAGCCCTCTCATACCTTTTCTTAAAACTATGTATGGCTCTCGGCTTTGCCACTTCGCTCTCCAGGCCGTTCTGCTTCCCTGACCATTCTTAATTTAAAAAAGTATTTCCTAACATCTCTGTGACTCATCTAAATTTTTAACTTCCAGCTCTGCCCTTGTATATCTGATTCCCGCCTATCAAGTAGTCTCGCCCTGTACAGCTTATCGATTCTTCAGTATTTTGTACGTCGTTATGTCACTCCTGATCCTTCTGTCCTCTGATTTCGTCAGGTTTAACTGTATAAGCCTCTCAGAGCCTCTCGTCACGTCTAGGACCAGTCTCGTTGCAAACCTTTACACCCCAAACTGACACTGCATAAGCCAAGATGGCCCTGACATATGCCGTATATAGTGTCGTGAATGACTATTTGTTGAGGTCTGTTGTGGCAGTTATTCGGTTAATGTGTGCCTCAGCAATATGCTCGTAACTATGCTCACCCCGAGATTCTTTTCTTTCAGAAGGTTTACAGCTTTTGTCCTCCAAGCCTGTACTCTGTTTCAGGTCGTCTTTGCTTTCCCAAATTTTCATAACTTTGCATTTTCTGTGGTTAAATTCTAATAGCTACTTGTCAGAACTAATAATGTAACTTATCCACACCCATTCGCAGTCTTCCCTGGTCTGCTCTTGTCTGTATTCTCCACCTAATTAATTTCACATTATGTGGAAGTAGGGACACTTCTGACTGGGTTTCTTCTGTCATGTGGTTTACTTACATAAGAAAGAGTACTGACCCTTGTGAGATCCCACTCTTTACGCTCACCCATTGCAATATCACCTGACGGACACTGTCTCGTTGTTGATCCACTCTAGTGCTTTCCCTCTTATTTCTGCCTCCTCCTCTAGCTTCTGTCCCAGTCTCGCGCGCGCGCGTGTGCGTGTGGGGGTGGAGAGGTGTCTGGCTCTCTGTCTTTCCCTGACACACCGTTGGGACCGACATTTACATAACTGAGAAGAGTCAAGAAGTTGGTTCGACAACTCTAATTTATTTGTGTTAATACACCTTTAATACTTCTCCCTGAAGACCAGGAAGCTAAACTTGTGTTCTAGCCAAATGTATTTTTCTTTGTCACTCACTCAAGACAGCGAGAGAGAGAGAGAGAGAGAGAGAGAGAGAGAGAGAGAGAGAGAGAGAGAGAGAGAGAGAGAGAGAGAGAGAGAGAGAGAGATTCAATATTAGTCAGGTGGAGGAGAGAAGGCTGCATACTGACGACCTTGGTCTCAGGAGTCACAACTCTGTGGCAGTCGATAAAAACATCCCCCAGAATATTTGAAAATTACTCACAAAAACCCACCAAACAGGAAATTAAAATTTAGACAATGATTTGGTCCATACTGGATCATTACGAAGCGGCGAGAGGCGCTGAATGCACCGAAACCTCACATAGATATTTCATTTCCTAATGAATCTTAGTTTAAAAATGTTTCAGGCCAGTATATAACGACTTTAATTCCTGACAAAATGCTTCTCGCCGAGAACGGGAAGAAAAAAAAATTCTCTAAAGGTAACTTTCCCAAGCTAAACACCTTCTCGAATTTCATTTTCCTCTCTTTTTTTTCCGGCTCTTTCTCACTTTCATGAAGCTGCCTTTTTGGAGACAAATTTTTTTAAAGCTAATATTTTTTTTCCACAGCATTTTTTTTTTAAATTCACGTCTGCCTGTTTAAGGCAATAACTGTGTATAGGAAGGAGTGGTCCGCTCTCAGGAGAGTCACATACATTAATGTGAAAACATTAACGTTATACAAAACATTATTTACACTTAAGCAGATTGACTGGTTGGATAACTGGGTTTAAAATCTATCGACTTTACAACGGTTGAATGTCGCCTGTTCACCGCCAGTCAAGAACAATTTAATACCCAAAGTCAGGATTAAAGTAATCTCTCAGTACATGTCATGTCATGTCAGTATATGTCATGTAAGCATATGTGACCAACACAATAATAATAATAATAATAATAATAATCTTTATTTCTACAACTACGTGATACAACTTACAAAGGCCAAGCCGACATCAATGACACACTATATACAAAGCCCCTTGTTATGCAGAGCATTTCGGGCAATTTAAGTTGATTTTGTCCCCAGGATGCGACCCACACTAGTCGACTAATACCCAGGTACGTACTTGCTGTTAGGTAAACAGGGACAGCAGGTGTCTTAAGGAAACATGCCCTAATGTTTCCACCCGTACCGGGAATCGACCCACGGACCTCAATGTGTGAGCCGAGTGCGCTACCATTATTGGAGTCCAGGTGGTATGTTGTTGACAATAGTTAAGAAAAAAAGGCAAAAAAAATCAGAACCCATAATAATGCGACGTTTCGCTCTGTGTGAGGGTTTTATGAAGTTATGATTTGATAGATCTACACCTAGCGTGAAACGTTGCCCCAGAAAAATCTTGTTGCACAGCGCTACTGACAGCTGCACAACGTGTGTTATGTTGAGCAGCGCTACTGACAGCTGCACAACGTGTGTTATGTTGAGCAGCGCTACTGACAGCTGCACAACGTGTGTTATGTTGAGCAGCGCTACTGACAGCTGCACAACGTGTGTTATGTTGAGCAGCGCTACTGACAGCTGCACAACGTGTTATGTTGAGCAGCGCTACTGACAGCTGCACAACGTGTGTTATGTTGAGCAGCGCTACTGACAGCTGCACAACGTGTTAGTTGACAGCGCTACTGACGCGCACAACGTGTTACGTTGAGCAGCGCTACTGACAGCTGCACAACGTGTGTTATGTTGAGCAGCGCTACTGACAGCTGCACAACGTGTGTTATGTTGAGCAGCGCTACTGACAGCTGCACAACGTGTTACGTTGAGCAGCGCTACTGACAGCTGCACAACGTGTGTTAGTTGAGCAGCGCTACTGACACTGCACAACGTGTTAGTTGAGCAGCGCTACTGACAGCTGCACAACGTGTGTTATGTTGAGCAGCGCTACTGACAGCTGCACAACGTGTGTTATGTTGAGCAGCGCTACTGACAGCTGCACAACGTGTGTTACACTGAGCAGCGCTACTGACAGCTGCACAACGTGTGTTATGTTGAGCAGCGCTACTGACAGCTGCACAACGTGTGTTACGTTGAGCAGCGCTACTGACAGCTGCACAACGTGTGTTATGTTGAGCAGCGCTACTGACAGCTGCACAACGTGTGTTATGTTGAGCAGCGCACTGACAGCTGCACAACGTGTGTTACGTTGAGCAGCGCTACTGACAGCTGCACAACGTGTGTTACGTTGAGCAGCGCTACTGACAGCTGCACAACGTGTGTTACGTTGAGCAGCGCTACTGACAGCTGCACAACGTGTTACGTTGAGCAGCGCTACTGACAGCTGCACAACGTGTGTTATGTTGAGCAGCGCTACTGACAGCTGCACAACGTGTGTTATGTTGAGCAGCGCTACTGACAGCTGCACAACGTGTGTTATGTTGAGCAGCGCTACTGACAGCTGCACAACGTGTTACGTTGAGCAGCGCTACTGACAGCTGCACAACGTGTGTTACGTTGAGCAACGCTACTGACAGCTGCACAACGTGTGTTACACTGAGCAGCGCTACTGACAGCTGCACAACGTGTGTTACGTTGAGCAGTGCTACTGACAGCTGCACAACGTGTGTTATGTTGAGCAGCGCTACTGACAGCTGCACAACGTGTGTTACGTTGAGCAGCGCTACTGACAGCTGCACAACGTGTGTTACATTGAGCAGCGCTACTGACAGCTGCACAACGTGTGTTACATTGAGCAGCGCTACTGACAGCTGCACAACGTGTGTTATGTTGAGCAGCGCTACTGACAGCTGCACAACGTGTGTTATGTTGAGCAGCGCTACTGACAGCTGCACAACGTGTGTTACGTTGAGCAGCGCTACTGACAGCTGCACAACGTGTGTTACATTGAGCAGCGCTACTGACAGCTGCACAACGTGTGTTACATTGAGCAGCGCTACTGACAGCTGCACAACGTGTGTTATGTTGAGCAGCGCTACTGACAGCTGCACAACGTGTTACATTGAGCAGCGCTACTGACAGCTGCACAACGTGTGTTACATTGAGCAGCGACTGACAGCTGCACAACGTGTTTGTTGAGCAGCGCTACTGACAGCTGCACAACGTGTGTTACGTTGAGCAGCGCTACTGCACTGCACAACGTGTTATTGAGCAGCGCTACTGACAGCTGCACAACTGTGTTATGAGAGCGCTATGACAGCTGACAACGTGTTAGTTGACAGCGCTACTGACAGCGCACACGTGTTATGTGAGCAGCGCTACTGACAGCGCACAACGTGTTAGTTGAGCAGCGCTACTGACAGCTGCACAACGTGTGTTATTGAGCAGCGCTACTGACAGCTGCACAACGTGTTAGTTGAGCAGCGCTACTGACAGCTGCACAACGTGTTATGTTGAGCAGCGCTACTGACACTGCACAACGTGTTATTGAGCAGCGCTACTGACAGCTGCACAACGTGTACTTGAGAGCGCTACTGACAGCTGCAACGTGTGTTATGTTGAGCAGCGTACTGACAGCTGCACAACGTGTTACTTGAGCAGCGCTACTGACAGCTGCACAACTGTGTTATTGAGCACGCTACTGACAGCTGCACAACGTGTGTTATGTTGAGCAGCGCTACTGACAGCTGCACAATGTGTTATGTTGAGCAGCGCTACTGACAGCTGCACAACTGTGTTATGTTGAGCAGCGCTACTGACAGCTGCACAACGTGTGTTACATTGAGCAGCGCTACTGAAGCTGCACAACGTGTTAGTTGAGCAGCGCTACTGACAGCTGCACAACGTGTGTTATGTTGAGCAGCGCTATGACAGCTGCAAACGTGTTTAGTTGAGCAGCGCTACTGACACTGCACAACGTGTGTTAGTTGAGCAGCACTGACAGCTGCACAACGGTGTTAGTTGAGCAGCGCTACTGACAGCTGCACAACGTGTTACTTGAGCAGCGCTACTGACAGCTGCACAACGTGTGTTACTTGAGCAGCGCTACTGACAGCTGCACAACGTGTGTTAGTTGAGCAGCGCTACTGACAGCTGCACAACGTGTGTTAGTTGAGCAGCGCTACTGCACTGCACAACGTGTTATGTTGAGCAGCTACTGACAGCTGCAAACGTGTTACGTTGAGCAGCGCTACTGACACTGCACAACTGTGTTACGTTGAGCACGCTACGACAGCTGCACAACGTGTGTTACATTGAGCAGCGCTACTGACAGCTGCACAACGTGTGTTACATTGAGCAGCGCTACTGACAGCTGCACAACGTGTGTTATGTTGAGCAGCGCTACTGACAGCTGCACAACGTGTGTTATGTTGAGCAGCGCTACTGACAGCTGCACAACGTGTTACACTGAGCAGCGCTACTGACAGCTGCACAACGTGTGTTACATTGAGCAGCGTTACTGACAGCTGCACAACGTGTTACATTGAGCAGCGCTACTGACAGCTGCACAACGTGTTACGTTGAGCAGCGCTACTGACAGCTGCAGCCACACACTTACAACATTCACACAAGTCATCGAGGGTAAGACTTACAACATTCACACAAGTCATCGAGGGTAAGACTTACAACATTCACACAAGTCATCGAGGGTAAGACTTACAACATTCACACAAGTCATCGAGGGTAAGACTTACAACATTCACACAAGTCATCGAGGGTAAGACTTACAACATTCACACAAGTCATCGAGGGTAAGACTTACAACATTCACACAAGTCATCGAGGGTAAGACTTACAACATTCACACAAGTCATCGAGGGTAAGACTTACAACATTCACACAAGTCATCGAGGGTAAGACTTACAACATTCACACAAGTCATCGAGGGTAAGACTTACAACATTCACACAAGTCATCGAGGGTAAGACTTACAACATTCACACAAGTCATCGAGGGTAAGACTTACAACATTCACACAAGTCATCGAGGGTAAGACTTACAACATTCACACAAGTCATCGAGGGTAAGACTTACAACATTCACACAAGTCATCGAGGGTAAGACTTACAACATTCACACAAGTCATCGAGGGTAAGACTTACAACATTCACACAAGTCATCGAGGGTAAGACTTACGGAATCTCACCAGCGGACATTAAGGCTACACTCCACTTACTACTCTTATATTAACCACAATCACGTATAAAACCAATCTTTGTATTGACCACAATCCTAACATTAACCACAATCCTTGGAGTAACCACAATCCTGGTATTGAAGAATGAGAGACACTTGTGCAGTATTTGGGAATCTTTACTGAGGAAACGTTTCGCCAGCCAGTGTCTTCTTCAGTCCAATACATAAAAGAAAGGTGGAAGAAGAGCCTTGAGTCGATGTGTTCAGTCCATCAATCTTGATAGACTGAAACATTGACTCCAAGCTGAGGGACTGATAACCTCAGAGTCCTCTTCTTCCACCGTTCTTCTCTGTATTGGACTCAAGAAGACACTGGCTGGCGAAAAGTTTCCTCAATAAAGATCCCCAAATATTGCACAAGTGTCTCATTCTTCAGTTTCTCGGTTTTCTAAACTATTAAATCCTGGTATTAATCACAATGCTGGTATTAACCACAATCCTGGCAATAACCACAATCCTGACAGTAACCACAATCCTGACAATAACCACAATCCTGTCAGTAACCACAATCCTGACAATAACCACAATCCTGGCAGTAACCACAATCCTGACAATAACCACAATCCTGGCAGTAACCACAATCCTGACAATAACCACAATCCTGTCAGTAACCACAATCCTGTCAGTAACCACAATCCTGTCAGTAACCACAATCCTGGCAGTAACCACAATCCTGACAATAACCACAATCCTGGCAGTAACCACAATCCTGGCTAATAATCCTGCAGTAACAATCCTGGCAGTACACAATCCTGACAATCTGGCAGTAACCACAATCCTGGCAGTAACCACAATCCTGGCAGTAACCACAATCCTGACAATAACCACAATCCTGGCAGTAACCACAATCCTGGCAGTAACCACAATCCTGGCAGTAACCACAATCCTGGCAGTAACCACAATCCTGGCAGTAACCACAATCCTGGCAGTAACCACAATCCTGACAATAACCACAATCCTGGCAGTAACCACAATCCTGGCAGTAACAACGACGCTAGTTTTAACTGTTGCGTGTGTCGAGTGCGTATATATTCCTTCAGCACGCACAACACCCACCAAAATTACTGTAGTGATCCTTGCCAGCTGTAAGCACGGTAACAAGAGTCACATAGTGGCGGAATACAACTCTGGATCATCTGCTGATACACCAGATGATCCAACTTAGAACATTAACGTCGGGCTGAAAAGTTTTCATAAATTTCATTCACCTATGTGCGGTTGTGAATATAATAATCGTATACAGTACCGACACCTTGATAAGTATCCTTATTCCGAAACGTGCGGGCTATTTGTGCATTGTTCCAGTCACGGTATTGTGCTTTTATATTATTCATGTGGTGATCTTTAGGTGTGCTATATCATTATGACTTATCATGGAAGAGATGGGGGAACGATGCGATTACGCTGTGGTAATCAATCCAACGAAGCAGACTCTCTCAAGCCATCAGCTGGCGCACATCGTACCTGTTTATTACTAAGCTGGCTTGTTTGGAAAATATTGTGAATATTGTATATAGAGATTTGTGTGTTACATTAATAACACAAGTTATTTTTAACTATTTTCTCAGCTGTCGTATCTGAGCTCCTCTGCAAAGACAGTGATTATGTATGAGTGTGGTGAAAGTGTTGAATGATGATGAAAGTATTTTCTTTTTGGGGATTTTCTTTCTTTTTAGGTCACCCTGTCTCGGTGGAAGACGGCCGACTTGTTGAAAAAAAAAATTTAACTTCTACCTTTGAGTAATATTTGTAACTGTTACTAGTGTTTGTTTATTGCACAACCCGGCTGGTACTCCAGATCTGCAACACAAGTACTGGATCATAAAACGGGTGGGGATTGAACCTAAGGCAAGCAAGTACATACACTCATCCATGTTTGCAATTGTTTTATTACGCTTCCTGAGTCAAGAAGTACTGGTATTAATCCCTTAAACAGGGATTAAACACTTAAATTATATGCTGAATATAGTACACAATTTAATGCAATAAAGTAAAATAATACTATACCATTTCGAGATTGAAAGTAGCAAAATGGCAGCTACACACTGCATTAAGGGGCACGTAAGTTCCCCCTGTATACTAATATTTTCAGCTTTCCACTGTAATCAACCTTGTCCATAATTGCTATCACATTTGCTTTGTCTGCTTTCGTAAGGTGAAGTCTGGAATCTTTCCTTAATTAATGCCATGATTTAACAAATCTTTGATGACAATGGTGTTGCACAGGTCTGAACAAAGCTCAGAGCTGTGCAAAGCTCGGACCTGTGCAAAGCTCAGACCTGTGCAAAGCTCAGACCTGTGCAAAGCTCAGACCTGTGCAAAGCTCGGACCTGTGCAAAGCTCAGACCTGTGCAAAGCTCAGACCTGTGCAAAGCTCAGACCTGTGCAAAGCTCGGACCTGTGCAAAGCTCAGACCTGTGCAAAGCTCGGACCTGTGCAAAGCTCAGACCTGTGCAAAGCTCAGATCTGTGCAAAGCTCAGACCTGTGCAAAAGCCAGACCTGTGCAAAGCTCGGACCTGTGCAAAGCTCAGACCTGTGCAAAGCTCAGACCTGTGCAAAGCTCAGACTGTGCAAAGCTCAGACCTGTGCAAAGCTCAGACCTGTGCAAAGCTCGACCTGTGCAAAGCTCAGACCTGTGCAAAAGCTCAGACCTGTGCAAAGCTCAGATCTGTGCAAAGCTCAGACCTGTGCAAAGCTCAGACCTGTGCAAAGCTCAGACCTGTGCAAAGCTGTCAGACCTGTGCAAAGCTCAGACCTGTGCAAAGCTCCAGACCTGTGCAAAGCTCAGATCTGTGCAAAGCTCAGACCTGTGCAAAGCAGCTCAGACCTGTGCAAAGCTCGGACCTGTGCAAAGCTCAGACCTGTGCAAAGCTCAGACCTGTGCAAAGCTCAGATCTGTGCAAAGCTCAGACCTGTGCAAAGCTCAGACCTGTGCAAAGCTCGGACCTGTGCAAAGCTCAGACCTGTGCAAAGCTCAGACCTGTGCAAAGCTCAGATCTGTGCAAAGCTCAGACCTGTGCAAAGCTCAGACCTGTGCAAAGCTCGGACCTGTGCAAAGCTCAGACCTGTGAAAGCTCAGACCTGTGCAAAGCTCAGACCTGTGCAAAGCTCAGACCTGTGCAAAGCTCAGACCTGTGCAAAGCTCAGACCTGTGCAAAGCTCAGACCTGTGCAAACTCAGACCTGTGCAAGCTCAGACCTGTGCAAAGCTCAGACCTGTGCAAAGCTCAGACCTGTGCAAAGCTCAGACCTGTGCAAAGCTCAGACCTGTGCAAAGCTCAGACCTGTGCAAAGCTCAGACCTGTGCAAAGCTCAGACCTGTGCAAAGCTCAGACCTGTGCAAAGCTCAGACCTGTGCAAAGCTCGGACATTGTGTAATGTATATTGCCCAAGATACACTACATAAGCCTTGGAAGTTTGAAGACAAGCGAATAAGGAGTTCTCGAGTAATAAATGAAAATCTGTGAGAAAGCAAACTAAAATGAGAAAGTTCCGAAAAATAGAAAAGTTCCCCTTAAGAAACTTAAAAAATACCATAAAACCCGCGGTTTATATTTTTTCAACTTGCGTTTTTATTTATATTCTCTAACATTACCTACAATCCTGTATGGAAAAATTACTTCATTTTGATATATTTAAAATTAAATTTAATAAAATTATAAAAAACTGACAAATTGCCATCTCGCACAACTCGAAATTATTAAAAAAAATACTTCCTATTAAGATACACCATCATTTAAGGTTTGAACCTGATCCGAAGATGCATTCTCCAGTTATTAAATGTAAACATGAAATTAAAATTTACACAGCTCAAAGTAACAAACTGTGTTTAATAAAGACCACAAATGGTAGAAGTTTGAAGCCGATCAGAAAATGTATTCTCAAGTAACTGATCTGATTCCAACGACTCTATTTTTTAACGACTGAATTTCAGTTAAATTTCCACTTTACAGCAACTCGGAGTAAACTTATGGGGCGTCATCATTCTTACACAATGTGTCGTCAATAATATTTTGAAGCAGATCAGGAGAAGCATTTTTTATTGAAT
This sequence comes from Cherax destructor, assembly GCA_009830355.1. Lineage (NCBI taxonomy): Eukaryota > Metazoa > Arthropoda > Malacostraca > Decapoda > Parastacidae > Cherax > Cherax destructor. Next base: position 147,748 of record WNWK01001255.1, on the reverse strand, counting down.
ACAAAATTAATATCGCACTTTAAAGAATAAAAAGGCACAATACTGGAACAATACACTTCTACTTTCTACTACTACTTCCACTACAATCATTACCACTACCTCATTTTTCTACCTCTCTTGGTCCCGTCACTGTCCCGATCACCTGGTCCCGTCACTGTCCCCCTCGCCTGGTCCCGTCACTGTCCCCCTCGCCTGGTCCCGTCACTGTCTCCCTCGCCTGGTCCCGTCACTGCCCCGATCGCCTGGTCCCATCACTGTCTCCCTCGCCTGGTCCCGTCACTGCCCCGATCGCCTGGTCCCGTCACTGTCCCCCTCGCCTGGTCCCGTCACTGTCCCCTTCGCCTATATATACTGGCTCCTTGCCTCTCTTGTGTTAGTGTAACTTGTGAATGGTCCAAGTCAGACCGAAACGTCGTCCTAAGTTTCTCTCTCCTGTGTACAGGTTATGAATGTCACACTTTATTCAACAAAATTGCTAAAGTGTTAGTTATACCACCTTGTGTTCAGGAAACAACATTGATGAAAATCTGAAGCCGATCAGATGAGTCATTCTCTAGTTATGGCGCGGGTTTGCAAGTTTTTTTTTTCCTATTTTACATCAACAAATTTGCCAGCACGCACACGAAAATTAATGGGTACTAAAAAATGCATCGGCCATTAAATATTGAAGACATTCAGAAGAGGAAAACTGAAAATTATTTAGCGTTATTTAACGGGAACAAAAATTTAGCACTATATTGCACAAAATCGTGAACTCTGCTGCAACAACATCGAATATCACTCTCGCACTCCTCTAAATTATGAACACTGGGGATTCTGGAAGTTATCCAAGCCATTCCAGAATGATGTTAATGGGTTCAATAACTCTGCAAATAGGGCAGGTGAACATGGCAGTTATTCCTAGAATTTGGTCCTTCAATGTCGCATGCAAGTGTTGAAAATTATCCTCGAGTTATGAGAGACATAAGTCGAAAAGTTGGTGGATACCTAATTAACCCAACCTAACATTAGCTAACCTTAACCTAATTAACCAAACCTAACATAAACTAACCTAACCTAATATAAACTAACCTAACCAAACCTAACATAACCTAAGTTAATATAAACTAACCTAACGTAACATAAACTAACCTAACATAGCATAACATAACCGAACTTAACCTAGCCCAACCTAACATATGCTAACCAGACGTAATACAATATAAGAACCTGACTACTCCTAAAGGAACAAATCCTAAGCAAAACAAAACTAACCTGGCCCAACCTAACCTAAACTAAAATAGCTTAATCTTTCCTTAACTAACCTAATCTAACGATAGCTAACATAATGCAGACTAAGGCAATCTAAGGTAAAGTCAAGTAACTCCTCCAGACAGCGAGGTGAGCCTCAAGGTTATACTTTAAATAAGCAACAACAAACTGAGGATCAATACCAGCCAACTTTACCTGCTTTCCTAGTGGCATTTTCCTGCCCCCCAGGCCAGGTGTTACTGTGTTGGAGGAGTGGTGATGTTGAGGGACTGGTGGTGATGTTGACGGAGTGGTGGTGATGTTGACGGAGTGGTGGTGGTGTTGAGGGAGTGGTGGTGGTGTTGAGGGAGTGGTGGTGATGTTGACGGAGTGGTGGTGGTGTTGAGGGAGTGGTGGTGGTGTTGAGGGAGTGGTGGTGGTGATGTTGAGGGAGTGGTGATGGTGATGTTGAGGGAGTGGTGGTGATGTTGACGGAGTGGTGGTGATGTTGAGGGAGTGGTGGTAATGTTGAGGAGTGGTGGTGGTGTTGATGTATGAGGGAGTGGTGGTGGTGTTGAGGAGTGGTGGTGGTGATGTTGAGGGAGTGGTGATGGTGATGTTGAGGGAGTGGTGGTGATGTTGAGGGAGTGGTGGTGATGTTGAGGGAGTGGTGGTAATGTTGAGGGAGTGGTGGTAATGTTGGAGGAGTGGTGGTGATGTTGAGGGAGTGGTGGTGATGTTGAGGGAGTGGTGGTGATGTTGAGGGAGTGGTGGTGATGTTGAGGAGTGGTGGTGATGTTGAGGGAGTGGTGGTGTGTTGAAGTGGTGGTGGGATGTTGAGGAGTGGTGTGGTGATTGTGGGGAGTGGGATGGTGGTGATGTTGAGGAGTGGTGGTGATGTTAGATGGTGTGATGTTGAGGAGTGGTGGTGATGTTGAGGAGTGGTGGATGTTAGGATGTGGTAGTTGAGAGTGTGTGATGTTGAGATGTGGTGATGTTGAGGAGTGGTGGTATGTTGAGGAGTGGTGGTGATGTTGAGGGAGTGGTGGCGATGTTGAGGGAGTGGTGGTGGTGATGTTGATGGAGTGGTGAAAGTTAAAGATGGGAAGTGGGAGTGGTGATGTTGAGGAGTGGTGATGTGAGATGTGGTGGTGATGTTGATGGAGTGTGATGTTATAAAGTGGTGGTGATGTTAGAGTATGTGATGTGAGTTTAGTATCATTTGTCAAAGGCAGTTGTCGATATATATATATATATATATATATATATATATATATATATATCCGATTAGGTAAAACTTGCGATTTTGTCTTTAATAGCAACGCTCTTTTTGCCGAATAAGGCAAGTGAAAATTTGTGTATGCAATAATCTCGCAAAAATCATTCTGAACCTAACGAAAAAAATATATTTCATTGTGTTTGTTTATTATTAAATTATTGTAAACTTATCTAAAATATATTTAGCTGGATTAGACTAAATTAAATTGCCCTTGTTATAATAAGGTTAGGTAAGTTTTCTAAGGTTCTTTGGTACAAAATTATTAATTTTTACATTAACAAATGAAAAAATATATATCTTTAAAAGTATAAGAGAAATTTTTAGAAAGAACTTAACTTTAAATGGGTTCTTGCTAAATGACCAGTTTTACCTATTCGGCACGACAGAGAGCGAAGGTGTTAAAAGAGTGGAGGCGCATCAAAGAGGAATTAAGTTTTCAATAAGGGCGCAGCAGGAACCTGGGAGGTGGTGGCAACGGTCTAATGTCCGGAGCCAGGGAGGTAGCGAGGACAGGTGGAGATGGCGGCAGGGAGGAAGGCAGCAAGGGAGGGAGGGCGCTAACAGTGATGGAAGACATCCAGGGCTGAAGGTGAATAGGGAGAGTAGGTAGGGAGGGTGGGAGAGGTAAGGAAAAAAAGGAGTGAAAGTGGGTGGGAGGGAGGAAAGTATGAGGGATGATGGATGGTACAGGAGTAAAGGATAGGAGGGAGCAAGAGAGTGATGCTGTGAGGGAAGATGAATGTCATAGTGTGGGTGGGCGAGGAGGGTGAGAAGGGTAGGAAAGAGGGTGGGGAGGAGGGATGAAAGATTGGATGGAGGAAGGAAGGGCAGGATGGGAGAGAGTTTATTGTGGAGGATGAGAAAGAGGAAGGGGAGGTAGGAAGGACGATGGGATTTAGGATAGAAGTCATGGGGGAAGGAAGGGCAAGTTGGGAGGGATAGTAGAATGTAGGAAGGAGGGAGGAAGGGAAAGAGGGAGTTAGGGAAAAGGGAGGGAGGGAGGGAAGGGAGACCAACTTATATTCACTAACATTCTTCTTTTCTAAAGTTTAACATTCATCTTCAACCTCCATTATCCTCCTCTTTTTCTTTGGCATTCTCCTGTTTTTCACCACCTCATTCTTAAGTCTTCCTCATCCTCTTCCTCACCACGTCATTCATCAGTCATCCTCTCCCTCACCACCTCATTCATCAGTCATCCTCTCCCTCACCACCTCATTCATCAGTCATCCTCTCCCTCACCACGTCATTCATCAGTCTTCCTCTCCCTCACCACCTCATTCATCAGTCTTCCTCTCCCTCACCACCTCATTCATCAGTCTTCCTCTCCCTCACCACGTCATTCATCAGTCTTCCTCTCCCTCACCACGTCATTCATCAGTCTTCCTCTCCCTCCTCACCACGTCATTCATCAGTCTTCCTCTCCCTCACCACCTCATTCATCAGTCTTCCTCTCCCTCACCACGTCATTCATCAGTCTTCCTCTCCCTCACCACCTCATTCATCAGTCATCCTCTCCCTCACCACGTCATTCATCAGTCTTCCTCTCCCTCACCACCTCATTCATCAGTCTTCCTCTCCCTCACCACGTCATTCATCAGTCTTCCTCTCCCTCACCACGTCATTCATCAGTCTTCCTCATCCTCTCCCTCACCACCTCATTCATCAGTCTTCCTCTCCCTCACCACGTCATTCATCAGTCTTCCTCATCCTCTCCCTCACCACGTCATTCTTAAGTCTTCCTCATCCTCTCCCTCACCACGTCATTCATCAGTCTTCCTCTCCCTCACCACCTCATTCATCAGTCTTCCTCTCCCTCACCACCTCATTCATCAGTCTTCCTGTCCCTCACCACGTCATTCATCAGTCTTCCTCTCCCTCACCACGTCATTCATCAGTCTTCCTCTCCCTCACCACGTCATTCATCAGTCATCCTCTCCCTCACCACCTCATTCATCAGTCATCCTCTCCCTCACCACGTCATTTCATCAGTCTTCCTCTCCCTCACCACCTCATTCATCAATCTTCCTCTCCCTCACCACGTCATTCATCAGTCTTCCTCTCCCTCACCACGTCATTCATCAGTCTTCCTCATCCTCTCCCTCACCACCTCATTCATCAGTCTTCTCTACAGTCTCACTCTTCTCTCTCCCAGCCACCGTAGAAACAGGACAGAACCTAGGAGGAGGACCAGTGATGGAAGAATATTAGAGAAGAGGCAGCTGTAAATAGAAATACGAGGTAATAGCAGATAACAAAAGACTACAACAATATTGTGCAATGTATTGTAGAGAATAATGTATAAATAAAACGCTCGATATATAATGTTAGTTTCCGGGATTTGTTCTGAAACCGGACGCGTATTATTCCTGGTCAGACGTTTAGTCCACATTAACCTATTAGTCTGGCTACATCAAATTCTCTCTGGATACTTGAAGGTACGACAATGGTTCCTCTATTTCCTCCTTATATGAAATCAATATTATGTGCACAAGCATGGTAGGCATGTGCACTTGTGAGCACAAGCATGACTGCCACAGCAACTAACGATCTATATAGCATTAATTATGATTCTAAAGTTCACTATAAACCATGTTTAAGAAGTAGAAGATGGATGCCCAACCGAGACCGATCACTAGCAGCCAACATTACTCACAACCCCGCAAACTGCCCCAACGGGATCACCATCTATCCTTGCAAGAATGGCAGGCTCTTAGCATGGGACTATACCTGTGTGTCGACGCTGGCTGACACCTACATCCATCACAGTGTCGGGCGACAGGGAGGAGCTGCTGATCACAGGGAGGAGTAGAAGATCGGCAAGTACAGAAACATAAACCAACAGTATCAATTTGTCCTAGTGGGATCAGAGACTTTGGGATCATGGGAAAAAAAACCCACATGCTTCCTTAAAGAAGTGGGTTCCAGACTCATCGACATCAACAGGGACCCGAGGGCAGCCACTTTCATGTTTCAGCGCCTCGGCATGGTCATCCAGAGGGGAAATGTTTGCTGCATACTGCGCTCGCGTCCGGCTTCAGAGGAGCTGGAGGAGATTCATAATCTTTGATATATTGTACCTATGTATTCATGTTTATGTTTTTTTGTCAATGTATTGTCTATAAATAAAGTTCACATAGAATATAGGGGGTGGTAGGAGAAGAAAATATTCAAACAGCTCCGGCTAGAATCTTGAGTTTTCCCTGAAGTACGTTTATTGTCTTCTCTGAGGATGAGGGTCTCCCAGTCCAGTTCTAGAGATGGTACCTCCCTACACACACACACTCATATATATATATATATATATATATATATATATATATATATATATATATATATATATATATATATATATATATATATATATTTATATATATATATATATATATATATATATATATATATATATACACAACAGAATGAAATAACAGAACTACTAAAATAAAAACACGTCAGAAGACTCTACTAAAGTTACCATCAATGATTATAGTATTTTAGATTTTGCTATCGATGTGGCTAGCTTATTGCGCACCCCACAGCCATCCTGTGAACGGTAGCGCAAGGAAATATGGATACACAAAAGGCTTAGGAACTAGGCCCTCCCAAAAAAGTGTTAAGAGAAGTACCATGAATGGGTAAGTGCATAGCCACAATAATAAGTGCGTGGTACATGATTTCCTGTTTTACTTAAGCGGAGAATCGCAACTTGAAGAAGACACTGATAGACCATTTTCTCAACCAGAAACATTTGCAGTCTAATAAATACTTTGCTTTGGTTTAACAACAAACACAGCGTAAACTCTCATTATTGGCAGTAAAGCTATCTGCTAGCTGTAAAACCATCTTAAACTACATTGTATTACTGTGGTAAGTGACGTGTGATAAGAGATCACAAATGTACACTCTCTGACCAACTGCACATTGTGGATAAAGACACTTGTTTACCTGCTGAGAGGACAAGTTCATACGCTTAGAACTTCTCTACTGAATGTCACTGATTTGGAGTGACCAAGGTCCCAGACCGACACCTATCCAATAAAGATATCATGAGTGTAAGCGCTTGTGTCTTTCATACATATTGCTGACGATTATACCTTGTATCTACACCATGTACAGTTTTTTTTTAACATACCGGCCGTCTCTCCAACAAGGTAAGGTATTCAGTCAATCACTGTCTTGCCAGAAACGCGTTGACATCAGAGTTCGAACTGCAACATCCTCACCCCTCCTTCAGAATGCAGGTACTGTACTTCCCACCTCCAAGACTCAAGTCTAGCTAATTAGTTTCTCTGAATTCCTTCATAAATGTTACCCTGATCACACTCTAACAGCACGTTAAATCATAAAAACTGCTTGCTTCCACTCATTCATGTCAAACGCGCTCACACAAGACTGTTGGAAGGTCAAACACATTGTACTCAAACTCTTCTTTAACCCCTCCTTCTAACCTTTCCTAGGACGACTCCTACCCCTCCTTCCCTCCACCCTATATTTATAACCCCTTCTAGTCATCCTGTTTTTCTCCACCTCTCTAAATGTCCAAACCACCTCAACAACCCTTCCTCAGCACTCTGAATACCTTTGGTAACCCCACACCTCTTAATTTCCTCACTCCGAATTCTCTGCATAATATTTACACAACACACATTGCCCTCAAACACATCTCCCCTGCCTCTATCCTCCTCGCTGGAACTTTCAAAACCCCATGCTTCCCAATCATACAACAGTGTTGGTACCAGTGTTGGTAGATGGATCTACAACTTCCTAACAAATAGAACACAAAGAGTAATAGTAAAAAGAGTAAAGTCTGAGGCAGCTACGGTAAAAAGCTCTGTTCCACAAAGGACAGTACTCGCTCCCATCATATTCCTCATCCTCACATCTGACATAGACAAAGATGTAAACCATAGCTCCGTGTCTTCCTTTGCTGATACCCGAATTGCCAAGACAGTGTCCTCCATCGAAGACACCGCAAGACTCCAAGCGGACATCAACCAAATCTTCAAATGGGCCACTCAAAACAATATGAAGTTTAATGAAGAGAAATTTCAACTACTCAGATAAGGAAAACTTGAAGAAATTAAAACTATCAGGATACATAACAAATTCTAACCATACAATAGAGCAAAAAAGTAATGTGAAGGACCTGGGAGTGATAATGTCAGAGGATCTCACTTTCAAAGACCACAACAATGTATCTACCACATCTGCTAGAAAAATGAGAGCCTTCAAAACTAGGGACACCAAGACTATGATGATTCTCTTCAGATCGCTTGTTCTCTCTAGGTTGGAATACTGCTGTACACTAACTGCCCCCTTCAAGGCAGGCAAAATTGCTGACCTGGAGAGTGTACAAAGAACTTTCACGGCACACATAAGTACGATAAAGCACCTAAATTACTAGGAGCAGAGTAAGTCCCTTGATTTGTGTTCCCTGGAACGCAGGCGAGAAAGATACATGATAATATACACTTGGAAAATTCTAGAGGAATTAGTACAAAACTTGCACACGAAAATCACTCAATATGAAAGCAAAAGATTCGGCAGGAGATGCAATATTCCCCCAATGAAAAGCAGGGGTGCCACGAGTACACTGAGAGACAACACAATAAGTGTCAGGAGCCTAGACTGTTCAACTGCCTCCCAGCATACATAAGGGGGATTATCAATAGACCCATGGCTGTCTTCAAGAAGACACTGGACAGGCACCTAAAGTCAGTACCTGATTAGCCAAGCTGCAGTTCGTAAGTCAGTTTGCGTGCGGCCAGCAGTAACAGCCTGGTTGATCAGACCCTGATCCACCATGAGGACTGGTCTCAGACCGGGTCGAGGGGCGTTGACCACCGAAACCCTCTCCAGATATACTATACTCTGGTGCATTCCCCTTTCTGCCTCCATGGATAAAATTTTGTCTCCACAGATGCCTCAATATAACACCCACCATTTTCAGTTTGTTAGGTATATTGTTCACCAAATATCTGAACATATTTAATTTTTTCATACTGCCTCCTTTCAATCTCGTATCTAATCTTTCATCGTCTGTGTTTTTTGTTACTCTCATCACCTTCCTCTTTCCTAGATTCACTTATAATTTCCTTCTCTTACATACCCTCTCAAATTCGTATACCAACCTTTACAGCTTCTCTTCAGAACCTCCCCAAAGAACAGTTCAGAATATTTATTATTAAAAAAAATTCTCCAAGTGGCTTCTCCCGACGAAACGTATGGATGTATTCACAGCCTATTAGGTATAAGGACACTTGTGCAACTAATCGACATTTTATTGTGGCAACGTTTCGCTCTCCGGGAGATTTGTCAAGCCGTTACCATCAACAGCTTTTCGGAGTCCTCTTATTTATAACCCGAGCGAGACATTGATCCCTCCTGCAGAGTAAAGCCGCGTTCCTGGGGTTACTCTGTGTACTGTGCAGTGATGACAAGTGTCTCTGAAGCCTAGTCCACAGACGAAGAGCCCAGCATGTCTCTTGCTCTAAATAACGAGAGTATTTCTTCGAGCGTGTGAATTTCAATGAGAGGAGAGGGGAATAATGCCGAAGGAAAAAGGCAGAAAGGGAACCCTGCAGCACCCAGCTGGTGGCTGCAAGACATAACGTAGACAGCTATGAGAAGAGGACGAAAAGTCACCAGTATACAGAACAAGATTCTATGTGTAAACCATTTCCCTGCAGACAGAGGTCTGCCGAGAGGGTAAGTGGTAAAAGGCAAAACATCAACAAGGAATGTAGATGATGTTTTGCGGTGATACCAACAGCATGTGTAAGACACTTACGGACACTCACGACACATACCAAGGAAAAAGTTCCATACTGCTTTCTTCCCAGCGCTGTACGACCCTTGTGGGTTTAGCGCTTAGTTATGGTTATAATAATACGCTTTCTTGCACATCAACAAGGGAAGTGGATCAGAGTGGAAGCTGTAAACAAGGTTGTAGAGAGCTGGGGAAAGACGACGGAAGGCAGCGAGAAGAGTAAAGATTTTTGTCATATCCTCTCCAAAACTTAGGCAATATTAAGAGGCGCCTGAGTTTCCCTGTCTCCTAATATCATGTTAAATTGTTCCCCTATAATCTACCTTGTCCATAATTACTATCGCATTTGCTTTGTCTGGTTTCGTTAGGATCTTTCCTTAATTCATGGTATAACTTAATGGATTTAAGTTATACCATGAATTAAGATCCTAGACTTAACCTTACGAAAGCAGACAAAACAAATGCGATAGTAATTATGGACAAGGTAGATTATAGGGGAAAAATAACATATTATTAGAAGACAGGGGAACTAACGTGCCCCTTAAGGTGAATGAGGAGGACTTCACCTTGAACCCGAGGTGAGGGTGACCAGTGTATCCAGTTATAGGGAGAAGCCTTAGAGGGAAGATGTTTATATAACAACTACGACAGTGACGGTGTATTAGCACGACAGTGACGGTGATATTAGCACGACAGTGACTGTGGTATTAGCACGACAGTGACGGTGATATTAACACGACAGTGACGGGGTATTAGCACGACACTGACTGTGGTATTAGCACGACAGTGACGGTGCTATTAACACGACAGTGACGGGGTATTAGCACGGCAGTGACGATGGTATTAACACGATAATGACAACAGTATTAGCACGACAGTGAAGGTGGTATTAGCACAACAGTGATGGGGTTATTAGCACAACAGTGACGGTGGTATTGGCACGACAGTGACGGTGGTATTAGCACAACAGTGATGGGGTTATTAGCACAACAGTGACGGTGGTATTGGCACAACAGTGACGGGGGTATTAGCACAACAGTGATGGGTTATTAGCACAACAGTGAAGGTGGTATTAGCACAACAGTGACGGTGGTATTGGCACGACAGTGACGGGGGTATTAGCACGACAGTCACAGGTTATTAGCACAACACACACATTGTTTACTATGCTTCTTGTGTTGGTCTTCATAATCAAGTCACTTCAAGAAACAGTCACTGACTCACCACTGGATACCTAAGTTCGTGCACTGAAAATACTACACGAATTAACAATTACGTAAAAAATAAGAAGCCCAAAAATAACGAACGTAAAGAAACGAACACATACGAACACACCAATATAAAACTCAGAGGAAAATATAAAATATTAAGGTCGGGTTAATTAGCAAGTGGAAGCCATATAGACAGAGTGAAATATCAGTGGTTCACCTGGTTAATTTTTAATTGCTGGAAGAAAGAACCTCAATATTGTGGGAGGTTTATATTGTGGAAGCCTTTCCTCAGCGTTCAGTAACACACCTGCTGGTGCTTCACCCCTGATGTAACACACCTGCTGGTGCTTCACCCCCTTATGTAACACACCTGCTAGTGCTCCACCCCCCTTATGTAACACACCTGCTGGTGCTCCACCCCTGATGTAACACACCTGCTGGTGCTCCACTCCTGATGTAACACACCTGCTGGTGCTCCACCCCCCTGATGTAACACACTTGCTGGTGCTCCACCCCTGATGTAACACACCTGCTGGTGCTCCACCCCCTGATGTAACACACCTGCTGGTGCTCCACCCCTGATGTAACACACCTGCTGGTGCTCCACTCCTGATGTAACACACCTGCTGGTGCTCCACTCCTGATGTAACACACCTGCTGGTGCTCCATCCCTGATGTAACACACCTGCTGGTGCTCCACCCCCTTGATGTAACACACCTGTTGGTGCTCCACCCCTGATGTAACACACCTGCTGGTGCTCCACCCCTGATGTAACACTCCTGTTGGTGCTCCATCCCTGTTGTAACACACCTGCTGGTGCTCCACCCCTGATGTAACACACCTGTTGGTGCTCCACCCCTGATGTAACACTCCTGCTGGTGCTCCATCCCTGATGTAACAAACCTGGTGGTGCTCCACCCCTGATGTAGCACACCTGTTGGTGCTCCACCCCTGATGTAACACTCCTGCTGGTGCTCCACCCCTTGATGTAACACACCTGCTGGTGCTCCACCCCCTGATGTAACACACCTGCTGGTGCTCCACCTCCTGATGTAACACACCTGCTGGTGCTCCACCCCTGATGTTACACACCTGCTGGTGCTCCACCCCTGATGTAACACACCTGCTGGTGCTCCACCCCTGATGTTACACACCTGCTGGTGCTCCACCCCTGATTTAACACACCTGCTGGTGCTCCACCCCTGATGTTACACACCTGCTGGTGCTCCACCCCTGATGTAACACACCTGCTGGTGCTCCACCCTTGAAACTGTAATTATTCAAACTGGAACAAATGCAGATAAATGGATATAATAAAATTTAGTATGAATAACAAACATTCATTTTTAGGCGATGGTTCGCAGGATATATACACCACAACACTAAAAATCTGGATATATACACCACAACACTAAAAATCTGGATATATACTCCACAACACTAAAAATCTGGATATATACACCACAACACTAAAAATCTGGATATATACACCACAACACTAAAAATCTGGATATATACTCCACAACACTAAAAAGCTGGATATATACTCCACAACACTAAAAAGCTGGATATATACTACACAACACTAAAAATCTGGATATATACACCACAACACTAAAAATCTTTCTACAATAAGAGTCATCCAACTAGGTATATTTCTATACACCATAGAGAGGTATAAATGTCTATACACCATGGGAGGTGCAAATTTCTATACACCATAGGGAGGCATATATTTCTATACACCACAGGAAGGTGTATATTTCTATATACCATAAGATGTATATTTCTATACACCATAGGGAGGTGCATAAAAATATACACCATAGGGAGGTGTATAAAAATATACCTACTTGGATGAATCTTATTGTAGGCATCTGGTCCAGTGGCTTACGCACTGGCCTGGAGTTATACGACTCATTATAGGTTCAAACCCCACCGGTTCCGTGATTTGTTTACAATCGTGTTATTAAGAATTCGTGAGTCATTGGTGTACATAATGTCATGTGTCGCTACTCCTCGTAGTGATCTGTGGCTAAGTAATAGTTTCGTCTGCCCACAGAATCGTTTGACAGTATTTGTGGGCAAGTCTTGTCATCCAACACAGAGGAGAGGATCGTGGAAGTGAAGCAGACATGATAGATGTAATAAATAAGTCGGGGACTCATCTTTCCTACTGTTTAAAGTGCGGGTGTTTGAGTATGATACAGGTACAAGACACTTATATAACTACGAGTCTGTCATGTCAGTCAGGGAGACGTGTGGCTCCACTGTTGACATGTTCCTTCATAAATAAGTCAATGGTAAGAAGACAGACTGTAACTGGTTTAATTAACACTCACTAACTGGGAGTACTGTTGATGGTGAGGGAGGTAGAGAGAGGCAAGTGGAGGAGGGAGGAGAGTGATAACTATTAAAGGAGAGGAAGGAGAGGGAGGGAAATTCAGAGAGAGAGAGTCAGACAGACAGAGGTGGTGGGGGAGGAGAGGAAGGTAAAGCAGGTGGGAAATTGATGGAGGGAAGAACAGAAAGAGAGGTAGATTTTTAAGGGAGAAAGGATGGAGAGGAGTGCGAAAAATAATGCTGAACTGAATATTGGGGAGGGTAGAAGAGTGCCACAACTCTACTGTCAACACTGGCACTCAGCGTTAGGTAAAGCAGAAGAGTGCCACAACTCTGCTGTCAACACTGGCATTCACCGTTGGGGAGGGTTGAAGAGTGCCACAACTCTCATGTCAACACTGGCACTCAGTGTTGGGGGTAGAGTGCCACAACTCTCCTATCAACACTGACTCTCAGTGTTGGAAATAGAGAGATGTGCCACAACTCTGCTGTCATCATTGGCCCTGACTGGAGTTGTGACATGGATGAAGAGTGTCATCGTCACTCATAATATGCTCACCAAACTCACACTATCATCGTCACTCATAATATGCTCACCAAACTCACACTATCATCGTCACTCATAATATGCTCACCAAGCTCACACTATCATCGTCACTCATAATATGCTCACCAAACTCACACTATCATCGTCACTCATAATATGTTCACCAAACTCACACTATCATCGTCACTCATAATATGCTCACCAAACTCACACTATCATCGTCACTCATAATATACTCACCAAACTCACACTATCATCGTCACTCATAATATGCTCACCAAACTCACACTATCATCGTCACTCATAATATGTTCACCAAACTCACACTATCATCGTCACTCATAATATGCTCACCAAACTCACACTATCGTCGTCACTCATAATATGCTCACCAAACTCACACTATCATCGTCACTCATACTCACTAAACTCACACTATCATCGTCACTCATAATATATTCACCAAACTCACACTATCATCGTCACTCATAATATACTCACCAAACTCACACTATCATCGTCACTCATAATATGCTCACCAAACTCACACTATCATCGTCACTCATAATATGCTCACCAAACTCACACTATCATCGTCACTCATACTCACCAAACTCACACTATCATCACTTTTATAACCAAAATGAACGCCACCCATCACTTAAAATTATTTTATCTAAAATAAATTCAAGAACGTGCTCACAGGCTCCACAAAAAATGTATGAACATTTTATAAAAGTTTAGGTAATATATTTACCTACTGGGGCGAAACATCAAAGTGGAGAATAAATCCGTGCAAGCTGCAGTGTTCACTTCTCGTGTCACGAATTAATGGAACTATTGGAAATAGCTCATGTGAATAAATTCATTAAATGTTAGAGCCTTCAGCTCACCAGGGAAAGAGGTAGAATTCAAGCATACACGAGACAAGACACGAGGTGAGTCTCCTAACATCTAGTGCAGGAGTATGTAACCTTTTTACGAATACACACTCCCAGTGGATTGCCCAATGTCCCCCATACCCCCTTCAGCAGACTGTCGAAATCATCACCACCAGTAGTGTTAGGTACCAGTATGACTTCAAAAGATGTCAATACTAGTTTGGTTTTACTTTACATATGGATAGCTAGGAACAGAGCAGGTAATAGTTTATTCTAGTCTAACAACTTTTCTTTAAAATTTTAAATGAGTTCTTGCTAAATGACCAATTTGACCTATTCGGCATTATATATATATATATATATATATATATATATATATATATATATATATATATATATATATATATATATATATATATATATATATATATATATACGTAGTACGTTGACAAATTAGCCGGCAAACAACTAAACTTAATGGGTACTATTGTGGCCATAATATTCATCAAACATTAAATATTACAGCTGTTCAGAAGAGACAGACTGACAATTATTTCAGGAATCTTGTCCTACTTACCGTACACCACCATTGAAGCTCATTAGATAAAGTCTTGTTATGAGTGAAATTAAACACGAAAAATTGAAGGAACAAAATTAAAATTAAAAAAAAAATTCAGTCAAGGACTTGAAGGTCTCCCTTAGTGGATACTTAATAATCTCCACTGCTGGGTTATCCTGGGTTATTAATCCTCCTTAGTACCTAATCCAAGTAAAGTGTTCTTCTTTCATGAAAAAAAAATAGTTAAAACTATAACTATAATTTTTAAAGGGGTGGACCGGTAAGCCAGTGGAAGGCCTCGGTCAGATGACTAAAAGCTCCAACGGCGGGTCATCATCTGACTAAGACCCGCGTCAGGAAACACTTGTCCTGTTTCCTGACGAACCTTACCTAACCTAACCGTCTTTAATCGGTGCAATGACTGTAGAAGTGTGATGCATCAAGGATCAATGTGTGATGCATCAAGGATCAATGTATAACGCATCAAGGATCACTCACGGCACTACTCTCTTTTGAGTTCTGCACTTTAACTGACAAGGAATTTCTACCCCGACAGTTTATGACCTGATTATTGAATACTTATTGAGTGGATCAGCACGTTAGTACCACTGGTGGATCAGCACGTTAGTACCACTGGTGGATCAGCACGTTAGTACCACTGGTGGATCAGCACGTTAGTACCACTGGTGCATCAGCACGTTAGTGGAAGACCTCAGTCATAGTACCTTTGGTGGATCAGCACGTTAGTGAAAGACCTCAGTCATAGTACCATTGGTGGATCAGCACGTTAGTGGAAGACCTCAGTCATAGTACCACTGGTGGATCAGCACGTTAGTGAAAGACCTCAGTCATAGTACCACTGGTGGATCAGCACGTTAGTGAAAGACCTCAGTCATAGTACCACTGGTGGATCAGCACGTTAGTGGAAGACCTCAGTCATAGTACCACTGGTGGATCAGCACGTTAGTGGAAGACCTCAGTCATAGTACCACTGGTGGATCAGCACGTTAGTGGAAGACCTCAGTCAAAGTACCACTGGTGGATCAGCACGTTAGTGGAAGACCTCAGTCACAGGACAACTGAGTGGAGCAGCACGTTAGTGGAAGACCTCGGTCACAGGACCACTGAATGGTAGAGCAGCACGTTAGTGGAAGATCTCAGTCACAGGACCACTGGTGGAGCAGCACGTTAGTGGAGGACCTCGGTCACAGGACCACTGGTGGAGCAGCACGTTAGTGGAAGACCTCGGTCACAGGACCACTGAGTGGAGCAGCACGTTAGTGGAAGACCTTGGTCACAGGACCACTGGTGGAGCAGAACGTTAGTGGAAGACCTCGGTCACAGGACCACTGAGTGAAGCAGCACGTTAGTGGAAGACCTCAGTCATAGTACCACTGGTGGATCAGCACGTTAGTGGAAGACCTTAGTCATAGTACCACTGGTGGATCAGCACGTTAGTGGAAGACCTCAGTCATAGTACCACTGGTGGATCAGCACGTTAGTGGAAGACCTCAGTCATAGTACCACTGGTGGATCAGCACGTTAGTGGAAGACCTCAGTCATAGTACCACTGGTGGATCAGCACGTTAGTGGAAGACCTCAGTCATAGTACCACTGGTGGATCAGCACGTTAGTGGAAGACCTCGATCATAGTACCACTGGTGGATCAGCACGTAGTGGAAGACCTCGATCATAGTACCACTGGTGGATCAGCACTTTAGTGGAAGACCTCGATCATAGTACCACTGGTGGATCAGCACGTTAGTGGAAGACCTCGATCATAGTACCACTGGTGGATCAGCACGTTAGTGGAAGACCTCAGTCATAGTACCACTGGTGGATCAGCACGTTAGTGGAAGACCTCGATCATAGTATCTCTGGTGGATCAGCACTTTAGTGGAAGACCTCGATCATAATACCACTGGTGGATCAGCACGTTAGTGGAAGACCTCGATCATAGTACCACTGGTGGATCAGCACGTTAGTGGAAGACCTCGATCATAGTACCACTGGTGGATCAGCACGTTAGTGGAAGACCTCGATCATAGTACCCCTGGTGGATCAGCACGTTAGTGGAAGACCTCAGTCATAGTACCATTGGTGGATCAGCACGTTAGTGGAAGACCTCCGTCATAGTACCACTGGTGGATCAGCACGTTAGTGGAAGACCTCAGTCATAGTACCACTGGTGGATCAGCACGTTAGTGGAAGACCTCGATCATAGTACCACTGGTGGATCAGCACGTTAGAGGAAGACCTCGATCATAGTACCACTGGTGGATCAGCACGTTAGTGGAAGACCTCAGTCATAGTACCACTGGTGGATCAGCACGTTAGTGGAAGACCTCAGTCAAAGTACCACTGGTGGATCAGCACATTAGTGGAAGACCTTAGTCACAGGACCACTGAGTGGAGCAGCACGTTAGTGGAAGACCTCAGTCACAGGACCACTGAGTGGAGCAGCACGTTAGTGGAAGACCTCGGTCACAGGACCACTGAATGGTAGAGCAGCACGTTAGTGGAAGACCTCAGTCACAGGACCACTGGTGGAGCAGCACGTTATTGGAGGACCTCGGTCACAGGACCACTGGTGGAGCAGCACGTTAGTGGAAGACCTCGGTCACAGGACCACTGAGTGGAGCAGCACGTTAGTGGAAGACCTTGGTCACAGGACCACTGGTGGAGCAGAACGTTAGTGGAAGACCTCGGTCACAGGACCACTGAGTGAAGCAGCACGTTAGTGGAAGATCTCGGTCACAGGACCACTGGTGGAGCAGCACGTTAGTGGAGGACCTCAGTCACAGGACCACTGAATGGTAGAGCAGCACGTTAGTGGAAGACCTCGGTCACAGGACCACTGGTGGAGCAGCACGTTAGTGGAAGACCTCAGTCACAGGACCACTGGTGGAGCAGCACGTTAGTGGACGACCTAGTCACAGGACCACTGGTGGAGCAGCACGTTAGTGGAAGACCTCGGTCAAGACCATGAGTGGACAGCACGTTAGTGGAAGACCTGGTCAAGGACCACTGGTGGTCAGCACGTTAGTGGAAGACCTCGGTCACAGGACCACTGGTGGAGCAGCACGTTAGTGGAAGACCTCCGGCCACAGGACCACTGGTGGAGCAGCACGTTAGTGGAAGACCTCGGTCACAGGACCACTGGTGGAGCAGCACGTTAGTGGAAGACCTCGGTCACAGGACCACTGGTGGAGCAGCACGTTAGTGGAAGACCTCGGTCACAGGACCACTGGTGGAGCAGCACGTTAGTGGAAGACCTCGGTCACAGGACCACTGGTGGAGCAGCACGTTAGTGGAAGACCTCGGTCACAGGACCACTGGTGGAGCAGCACGTTAGTGGAAGACCTCGGTCACAGGACCACTGAGTGGAGCAGCACGTTAGTGGAAGACCTCGGTCACAGGACCACTGGTGGAGCAGCACGTTAGTGGAAGACCTCGGTCACAGGACCACTGGTGGAGCAGCACGTTAGTGGAAGACCTCGGTCACAGGACCACTGGTGGAGCAGCACGTCAGTGGAAGACCTCGGTCACAGGACCACTGGTGGAGCAGCACGTCAGTGGAAGACCTGGGTCACAGAACCACTGAGTGGAGCAGCACGTTAGTGGAAGACCTCGGTCACAGGACCACTTGTGGAGCAGCACGTCAGTGGAAGACCTCGGTCACAGGACCACTGGTGGAGCAGCACGTTAGTGGAAGACCTCGGTCACAGGACCACTTGTGGAGCAGCACGTCAGTGGAAGACCTCGGTCACAGGACCACTGGTGGAGCAGCACGTTAGTGGAAGACCTCGGTCACAGGACTACTGGTGGATCAGCACGTTAGTGGAAGACCTCGGTCACAGGACCACTGGTGGATCAGCACGTTAGTGGAAGACCTCGGTCACAGGACCACTGGTGGAGCAGCACGTTAGTAGAGGACCTGGGTCACAGGACCACTGAGTGGTCTTCACACAACTAGACAAGTGTCAGAAGAAACATATTTGCTTTCACAAAGTTAGCAGAGGAGTACGAAAGAGAAACCGTTAAAGGTGAAGCTTTGATACACAAGGGCTCTCGATCCAAGGAACCGGAGATGCTCTCCCCTTCCTCGGATCATGCTCAATTACCTCCCATTCCCCAGGCGACGCATTACGGATACGGGTTATAAAGACAACTTTCCTAAACTCCCTTTTTGTCGAATTTCCACAAGAGAGAGAGAGAGAGAGAGAGAGAGAGAGAGAGAGAGAGAGAGAGAGAGAGAGAGAATAATAATAATCATAGCTCTCATCCACTGTTATCATATATTGCTCCGTGTCACACATGTGTGTGTGGCAATACTGTGCGTGTCCTATCCTCGGATACGTGTGTGTGGCAGTACTGTGCGTGTCAACTCGTGCACGGCTGTCCACCTCGGATACGTGTGTGTGGCAGTACGTGCAGTCCAAGCCTCGGATGTGTGTGTGGCAGTACTGTGCGTGTCCAAGCCTCGGATACGTGTGTGTGGCAGTACTGTGCGTGTCCTAGCCTCGGATACGTGTGTGTGACAGTACTGTGCGTGTCCTAGCCTCGGATGTGTGTGTGGCAGTACTGTGCGTGTCCAAGCCTCGGATACGTGTGTGTGGCAGTACTGTGCATGTCCTATCCTCGGATACGTGTGTGTGGCAGTACTGTGCGTGTCCTAGCCTCGGATACATGTGTGTGGCAGTACTGTGCGTGTCCTAGCCAAGGATTTGTGTGTGTGGCAGTACTGTGCGTGTCCTAGCCTCGGATACATGTGTGTGACAGTAATGTACGTGTCCTAGCCTCGGATGTGTGTGTGGAGCAGTACTGTGAGTGTCCTAGCCTCGGATGTGTGTGTGGGAGCAGTACTGTGCGTGTCCTACCTCGGATAGTGTGTGGCAGTACTGTGCGTGTCCTAGCCTCGGATGTGTGTGGCAGTACTGTGCGTGTCCTACCTCGGATGTGTGTGTGGCAGTACTGTGGTGTCCTAGCCTCGGATACTGTGTGTGGCAGTACTGTGCGTGTCCTATCCTCGGATACGTGTGTGTGGCAGTACTGTGCGTGTCCTAGCCTCGGATGTGTGTGTGGCAGTACTGTGCGTGTCTCGGATACGTGTGTGTGGCCGTACTGTGCGTGTCCTAGCCTCGGATACATGTGTGTGGCAGTACTGTGCGTGTCCTAGCCTCGGATGTGTGTGTGTGGCAGTACTGTGCGTGTCCTAGCCTCGGATCAGTGTGTGGCAGTACTGTGCGTGTCCTAGCCTCGGATCGTGTGTGTGAGCAGTACTGTGAGTGTCCTAGCCTCGGATGTGTGTGTGGCAGTACTGTGCGTGTCCTAGCCAGGATATGTGTGTGCAGTACTGTGCGTGTCCTAGCCTCGGATACTGTGTGTGACAGTAATGTCGTGTCCTAGCCTCGGATGTGTGTGGACAGTACTGTGTGTCCTAGCCTCGGATGTGTGTGGGAGATACTGTGCGTGTCCTAGCCTCGGATACAGTGTGTGGCAGTATGTACGTGTCCTAGCCTCGGATACTGTGTGTGGCAGTACTGTGCGTGTCCTAGCCTCGGATGTGTGCGTGGGGCAGTACTGTGTGGGTCCTAGCCTTGGATACATGTGTGGCAGTACTGAGCGTGTCCTAGCCTCGAATACATGTGTGTGGCAGTACTGTACGTGTCCTAGTCAAGGATTTGTGTGTGTGGCAGTACTGTGCGTGTCCTAGCCTCGGATGTGTGTGTGGGGCAGTACTGTGCGTGTCCTAGCCTCGGATACGTGTGTGTGGCAGTACTGTGCGTGTCCTAGCCTCGGATGTGTGTGTGGGGCAGTACTGTGCGTGTCCTAGCCTCGGATGAGTGTGTGGGGCAGTACTGTGCTTGTCCTAGCCTCGGATACGTGTGTGTGGCAGTGCGTGTCCTAACCTCGGACACGTGTGTATGGCAGTTCCGTGTTTGTCCTATCCTGGGACACGTGTGTGGCAGCAACGTGCGTGTCCCAGCCTGGGACACGTGTGTGGCAACCCCGTTCGTGTCCTATCCTGGGACACGTGTGTGGCAGTACTGTGTGTGCTCTAGCCTCGGACACGTATGTGGTAGCACCGTGCGTGTCCTAGCCTGGGACACGTGTGTGGTAGCAAAGTACGTGTCCTAGCCTGGGACACGTGTGTGTGTGTGGCAGAACTGTGCGTGTCCTAGCCTGGGACACGTGTGGCAGCACTGTGCGTGTCCTAGCCTGGGACACGTGTGGCAGCACTGTGCGTTTCCTAGCCTGGGACCGTGTGGCAGCACTGTGACTGTGTCCTATCCTGGGACACGTGTGGCAGCACGGTGCGTGTCCTAGCCTGGGACACGTGTGGCAGCACTGTGCGTGTCCTAGCCTGGGACACGTGTGGCAGCACTGTGCGTGTCCTAGCCTGGGACACGTGTGGCAGCACTGTGCGTGTCCTAGCCTGGGACACGTGTGGCAGCACTGTGCGTGTCCTAGCCTGGGACACGTGTGGCAGCACTGTGCGTGTCCTAGCCTGGGACACGTGTGGCAGCACTGTGCGTGTCTTAGCCTGGGACACGTGTGGCAGCACTGTGCGTGTCCTAGCCTGGGACACGTGTGGCAGCACTGTGCGTGTCCTAGCCTGGGACACGTGTGGCAGCACTGTGCGTGTCCTAGCCTGGGACACGTGTGGCAGCACTGTGCGTGTCCTAGCCTGGGACACGTGTGGCCAGCACTCTGCGTGTGCACAGTCCCTGGGACACGTGTGGCAGCACTGTGCGTGTCCTAGCCTGGGACACGTGTGGCAGCACTGTGCGTGTCCTAGCCTGGGACACGTGTGGCAGCACTGTGCGTTTCCTAGCCTGGGACACGTGTGGCAGCACTGTGCGTGTCCTAGCCTGGGACACGTGTGGCAGCACTGTGAGTGTCCTAGCCTGGGACACGTGTGGCAGCACTGTGCGTGTCCTAGCCTGGGACACGTGTGGCAGCACTGTGCGTGTCCTAGCCTGGGACACGTGTGGCAGCACTGTGCGTGTCCTAGCCTGGGACACGTGTGGCAGCACTGTGCGTGTCCTAGCCTGGGACACGTGTGGCAGCACTGTGCGTGTCCTAGCCTGGGACACGTGTGGCAGCACTGTGCGTGTCCTAGCCTGGGACACAGCAGCAGTGGTCTAGTAGAGTCAGCCAGCCACTTGTCACCTGCCAACACAAACAGCTTACTCGTATTGACTTACATGTTCACCACTTAGGAGACACATACCCAAACACTGGTCTTGTGTGTGCGCGTGCGTGTGTGTACTCACCTAGTTGTGGTTGCATGTGTCGATTCATAGCTCCTGGCCCACCCACTTCACTGGCCGCTACTGTGTGTGTGTGTGTGTGTGAATGTGTGAGTGTGAATGTGTGTGTGTGAGTGAGTGTGAATGTGTGTGTGAGTATGTGAGTGTGTGTGTGAGTGTGTGTGTGTGTGTGTGAGTGTACTCACCTCACCTAATTGTGGTTGCAGGGGTCGAGACTCAGCTCCTGTGTGTGTGTCTGTCAGTGTGTCTGTCTCTCTCTTATATATATATATATATATATATATATATATATATCGTGCCGATTAGGTAAAACTTGCGATTTTGGATTAAATAGCAGCGCTCTTCTTGTCATATAAGGCAAGCGAAAATTTGTGTATGCAATAATTTCGCGAAAATCATTCTGAAATTACGAAAAAAATATATTTCATTGTGTTTGTTTATTATTAAATTATTGTAAACGTATCTAAAATTTAGTTGGGTTAGGCTAAATTAAATTGCGCTTCTTATAATAAGGTTAGGTAAGTTTTCTAAGGTTCTTTTGGTACAAAATTATAAATTTTTACATTACCATAAATGAAAAAAAAACATATCTTTAAACGTATAAGAGAAAATTTTAGAAAGGACTTAATTTTAAATGAGTTCTTGCTAATTGGCCAGTTTTACCTATTCGGCACGACACACACACACAAATATATATATGTCGTGCCTAATAGGTAAAACTGGTCAACTAGCAATAACGCATTTAAAATTAAGTCCTTTCAAAAATTTTCTCTTATGCATTTAAAGATGTATTTTTTTCATTTATGTCAATGTAAATTTTTTTAATTTTGTACTAAGAGAAACTTTGAAAACTTACCTAACCTTATTATAACAAGCGCAAGTTTTCAAAGTTTTTCTTGGTACAAAATTATAAATTTTTACATTAACATAAATGAAAAAAAAATACATCTTTAAATGCATAAGAGAAAATTTTTGAAAGGAATTAATTTTAAATGCGTTATTGCTAGTTGACCAGTTTTACCTATTAGGCACGACATATATATTTGTGTGCGTGTCGTGCCGAATAGGTAAAACTGGCCAATTAGCAAGAACTCATTTAAAATTAAGTCCTTTTCTAAAAAAATTTCTTATACGTTTAAAGATATGTTTTTTTTTCATTTATGTTGATGTAAAAATTTATAATATTGTACCAAAAGAACCTTAGAAAACCTTCCTAACCTTATTATAAGAAGCTCAATTTAATTTAGCCTAATCCAACTAAATATATTTTAAATAAGTTTACAATAATTGAATAATAAACAAACACAATGAAATATAGTTTTTTCGTTAGGTTCAGAATGATTTTTGCGAAATTATTGCATACACAAATTTTAGTTTGCCTTATTCGGCAAGAAGAGCTTTGCTATTTAAGCTAAAATAGCAAGTTTTTACCTATTTGGCACAATATATATATATATATATATATATATATATATATATATATATATATATATATATATATATATATATATATATACATATACATTACATACCAATCGACATATGATCCAGAATATTAGTGCTGTTTTACTAGGAGCACGAACCATTGATCCAGCCAACAGCACTCTCCTTGGTGCTCCTCTTGGGCCCAGTGCCAACGATCTGGTCCTAGAAAAAAAATCTCAAACCTCAGGACGATGGAAAGACGATGAAAGACACCGATACACATGATGCCTTCTACCTACTCACCAGGTGCCTGTCAATCCCAAAACTTACCTATTTCCTGAGATGCTCCCAGCCTTCAGCAGTCCGAAACTCAAGGAATATGACTCTTTCCTCAAGACCATGCTAGAGTGTGTATTGAATCTTTCCCTCGAAGATGGACAGTGGTTGCAAGCCTCACTTCCAGTCAGGTTTCGGGGGCTGGGAGTACGCAAATCCTCCCAGATTGCCCTACCAGCTTTCCTATCCTCTTCCATAGCATCAAATGAGTTAATGAAACAAATTTTTCCGGACTACCTCAGTGATTCAGCAGGAATACAAGACCCTAGCTACGCCAGTGCCATCACTGAATGGGAGACTCTTGCTGCTCCAGCACCAAAACGGAGTGCAGAACTTGCCTACAGTCAAGTTGGGATGGCCCATCTCTGAAAAGATGCTTGACAACATGCTTAGGGCTATAACATCAAACAGGGAGACTGCCCGTCTCCTAGTTGTGAGTGCACATCACTCTGGGGACTTCCTCCAAACAGTTCCCATTTCGGCAATGGGAACACGCCTCGACCCTAAGACCCTCCGTATTGCAGTGGCTCTGCGCCTTGCTGCCCCAATTCACACGGAATATACGTGTATTTGCAGCGATGCGCATGCTGATCAAAATGGTCTACATGGTCTTAACTGTTCCAAAACCAAGGGCTGGCATGCAAGACACAATGAAGTCAACGACATCATAAAGTGAACCCTTGCTACAGCTGGATGCCCAGTCGAGAGAGAGCCCCGATCACTAGCAGCCAACAATACCCACAACCCAGCAAACCGCCCCGATGGGATCACTATCTATCCTTGGAAGAATGGCAAGCTCTTAGCATGGGATTATACCTGTGTGTTGACGCTGGCTGACACCTACATCCATCACAGTGTCGGGCGACAAGGAGGAACTGCTGACCACAGGGAGAAGTACAAGATCAGCAAGTACAGGGACATAAGCCAACAGTATCAATTTGTCCCAGTGGGATCAGAGACCTTGGGATCATGGGGAAAAAATGGCACACGTTTCCTTAAAGAACTGGGTTTCAGACTCATCAACACCACCAGGGACCCAAGAGCAGCCACTTTCATGTTCCAGTGCCTCAGCGTGGCCATCTAGAGGGGAAATGCATGCTGCATACTGGGCTCGCGTCCGGCTTCGAAGGAGCTGGAGGAGATTCATAACCTTTGATATATTGTACCAATGTATTCATGTTCATGTTTGTGTTTTCTATCAATGTATTCTGTCTATTAATAAAGTACATATATAATATAAAATGTAGGGGTGGTAGGAGAAGAAAATATTCAAACAGCTCTGGGAAAAACCTTGAGTTTTCCCTGGGGTATGTTTATTGTCTTCTCTGAGGATGAGGGTACCTCCCTACATATATATATATATATATATATATATATATATATATATATA